>PVJA010006277.1:0-19540 GCA_004027025.1 Myocastor coypus
AAAAAAAAAAGCATCAATGTCTTGTTATAATGTGAAGTATCACAACTTTCCTTAGGAAGGTCATACTTTTTCTAATTAAATTAAATAAATTGAAGCATGAATATTATTGAACATCCTATGCCTATTATAATTTGTATGTGTTAAGCTGTAGGTAGCAACAGGAGCTGTGTTGAAAAGTTTATATGCTTGATCTCATGGAATCTTCACCCAGCCTATCCTCTCCTGAGAATAAACAAGAGAAAATGTTTATTCTCATTTATTTCTTTTTTTCTTTTGTTGGTACCAGGGCTTGCCAGGCAAGTATTGCTCTGAGCTATGTCCTTGGCCTTTATTCTCATTTAGCAAATGAGCAAATGAAAGAACACACAGGTGACATCTTGATTTGTGCATTTCATCTTGCCCATGTTTTTTGTTTTATAATCCTCTTGTCCCCCTCTCTCTCCCTCTTAGACCCCACCCTCATCACTGCCAGGCTGGGATGCTCAGGACCTTGGGCCTAACATTGATCAGCTTTTGGTGTTTTCTATTGGCTGATCATACAGTGCCTACCATGGGCCTAGCTTCCACTGGAATAAGAGGCCACCCTGTTCCCTACCTTAAGGTGGGTGCACTCTAGAACCTCTTCATCCTGGGTCTTGGTAACATATTCAGACAGATAATACTGATAAGTCTGGAGAATTTTGAGTGCTAGGAGACAGATATCTTTTGTGATTTTTACATATTGTGAAAACCAATTACCTTTAATGTAGACTATCTTTTCAGTGATGTTTATATAGATATTGGCCTTGGAAGATGGAGATACAGAACCAGTGTCTTATTCCTGAGCAAAGACTGGGTTTGTTTCATATCCAGAACAATAAAGGTAATGTCTTAACATACTTGTTCTCTTTAGACCTATAATTTCTCTAAGGTTGAGATACCTTACCACATGGACAAGTTCATTGGTCCCTCTTCACTTTACTCTATGGGAGTGGGCAAGGAAAAATGACACAACTATGAAGCTTATGTAATTACTGCGCTGTGCCAGGTCATTTTGTCTCTGGTCCAGAAGTCTTGAATCTTCTGACAGCAGTGATGACACCATAACAGACAAAATTACTAGCACAAAATCATGGCGAAGTCTTAGACTCTTCAGAAATGTTGGCACTGGGTGACAGAGTTCACGTTATTACACAAGCACTACCTGCCTTGGAAGAATAGACTTGATCCTCTCCTCCACTATGAGGGCTGAGGAAGGGGCCCTAAAGTTAGCACAAAAGCCTGAGATCAGCCCTCAGATGGCCTTGTTGTGAAGCCAAAGTCCCGACTTAGGGAGATTCTTGAACCTCCCTGAGTCCTTAGTGTTCTTATCAATAAAGTGAGGCTAAAAATGGTTCCTGCTTTGTAGGATTGCCGTGAAGATTAAGTGAGATAAGACTAAGCAAATAACACATAAATGTCAGTTTTTATTGTTATTGCTATTACTGTTATCATTTTATCTTCCAAATTTAACAGTGTTTGCTTATAAGATGTCAACAAGTAATTATTGACTAAGCAAGAGGACTCAAGGCCAATATAAACAAAATGTGGTGTGTGCTTTTGAATTTTTAAAGAAAGCGTATCAGTAAAATGGATATAGTAAGGCAATAAAAATAATAATAGTAGTGTTCTGAGACTTGTTTTTTTTCATCTTAAGTGAATATTTTAATATGCCACTTTTCATTTTTCCTTCTAAAGATTATAGGGAACAAATAAAATATATGGGCATCTCCTGAGAAGTGACAAGTAAACTGCATCCAGCAAATAGACTTTTCCTGAAATCACTTGTGTTTTAATTTCCATAATCTTAAAAGCCTTATAATTCAAGCATGAAAAATATCAGTGTTTATTTTATTAGAAAGTAATATTTCAAATTACCTAGCAAAAAGAAATTTTAAGACTGCTTCTAGATGCAGTGTAGTATCTCAGAGTGTCACTTTTGGCTCTTCCAGTTTGTCTGACAGAATAAATTACATTCTTCTGAGTCTCATATCCTCACATTAAAAAGTCATACTGGTAGTTATCACTATTATAATTGTAAAAATCATTGTTTAAAACAATGCCACCAACTCCATGGTGAGCATTCATGAGAGAACAGAAAGCACTATACCTTTGATTTAAGCAGAAATTATTATAAAGTCATCATCAACCCTCTGTCAAGCCCATTGGATTCTCAGAGCTGGTAGCATCTACAGAGGTTTCCATGCAGTAATCCTGGTACCCTTCTGAGGTGTATTAAAGAAGAACCCATTTTGACACATGGAAATAGTATGGAAGACTTTATTCAATAGTACAGCAATAGGCATAAAGAGTTCACGTTAGGAGAGAGGGCTGGGGATATAGCTCAGTGGCATAAGTGCCTGCCTGGCAAGGGCAGGGTCCTGAATTTGATTTTTGATATGAGAGAGAGAAAGAGAGAGAGACAGAGAGAGAGAGAGAGAGAGAGAGAGAGAGAGAGAGAGAGAGAGAGAGAGAGATCAATTGTAAATACAGTAGAGACAGCTGAGGATTTATAGCCAATGAATATAGTGAAGTAGATCTCAATCAATAGTTGGGAAATTACTAAGAGAAGAAACCAAGTACATCTGTGTTGGTTTCCTGGTAAACTGATTGTGATAGCTCATTTTGCATTATTATAACAAAATACCTGAAACTAGGTATTTATAAGTAAAAGAGACTTATTTAGTTCAGGGTTTTAGAGGTAGAATGTCTAAGATGATGGTCCAATTTGTTTAGCCTTTGATATGGGTCTCCTTGACAGCATCACAACATGGCAAGGGGCTGGGTGTCAAGACCTCATAGAATTGGGAGATGGGAAGCCAGAGAGAAGCTAAGGGACTGGACTGGCTCTTTGTAGGAATCCTCTTGTGAAAGTTAACCAGGGTCCCCTGAGAATTACATCAGCTTTTTTCTGGACCAGCCATAGCCACATTGATCTAATCATTTCTTGGCAGTCCACACCTTACGAAGGTTCCATATCACATCTCAACATTATCACATGAGGACCAAATTACCAGCACATGAGTTCTTGGACCCTTGCAAACTATACACAAACCATAGTGCCTACCTAAGAGGATTCTTTGTGAAGGCCTTGGCTACTGAAGGAGATAAGATTGCAAGCGCAGGGAGGTCCATGCTGAACTACCTTAGCAGGAATTTTGCTGCAACAGGATTAGATAGACCAAATATAAGGCCTAAAGCTTAGGTCTAGTCTAAAATAGCGATCAGTCTGTATAAAGCTTCTAAAGCCACCCACATGCACCAGATCAATGCTATTTGTATCTGTTTTGATTTTAATCCATATTTATTTAAGTTAAAACTTACTTCCTAAATGAAGAAATATGCCAGGTCTTTCCACGTTGAACTATAGATTTGACACAATTATAACCAAAATCCCAGCACTAAGAAGTTTATTCTAAAGTTTCTATGGAGAGGTAAAAGACCTGGGATAACCAACACGATATTTTAGAAGAACAAAGTCAAAGAACATTACTAAACTTAGCACCACTATAAAATTATTATGGCACTGCGGTATAGATGAAGGATCAGACAAATGGCTCAGTAGAGCAGAATGGTGTCCAGAAATAGACCCACAGAAATGCAGACGACTGTTATTTGATGAAGATGTATAGACCATAAAATGAAGAAGAGGTAACATTTTCAACAAAAGGTGCTCGAAAAAATTACATATCCACATGAGAGGAAAAAATAAAACAAAACTAGACAGCCTCATATGCTTCATAAACTCAAAGTTGGTCATATAGTGGACCAAATGTATATGACTATAAAACTTCTAACATAGAAGAATATCTAGACAAACAGGTATGATAATGCCTTTTGGATACAGCATGAATGGCACGAAAACTATGAAACAGACTTTCAGGAAATGTTAACTATTTATATAGTGAAATTTCTGTACGTATACAGACAAAGATTAAAGACAACTTATTTGCTGTTGTGATGGAATTACATTAAGCCTTTGTGGTGGTATTATTGAGATTTAAATTATGTAAATTCTGCGAATAGTATTTGTAACCAAAATGATTTCTCCTTTATCACTCTACTTTTTCCTTCCTCCCCCCATTTCTTCCTTGTCTGTCCTTTCCTTCCTTCTTTATTGTTTTCTTCTATATCCTCTTTGTTTTTTTAAAATAGGAACAAGGTCAGCAGTCTGCACCAGGCAGGTGTTCCTGGCCTGTGTAGAGTGGAGCAGTAAACTACTCTCCTGAGCCTGGAACTCTGAAGCATGATCTCAAATTATAGTGAATACTGAGATTTTTAAAATCAATTACAGTAAAAGACACATTGCCACAAATCACCCTCAAAACATTCTCCCTCTCTCGGAACAATCCTGACCCCAGTATTTTCACTACTGTGCTGAAGCAGCTTGGAAGTCCTCTCTTGCTAGGATCTTTAGTAGTGCTATAGTGGCTGCCTCGATATCCTAAAGAGACCCAAAATACTTACCTGTCATTGTTATTTTGACTATGGGGAAAAGCCAGGAGTTACAAATTGCCAGATCCAGTGAATAAGGTGGATGAGGATGCAGTGTGGTGTCCTATTTGACAGAAATGGCCGTAACTATTTGATCAGTTAAGGGTGATGCAAAAATATAAAGTTTAAATTTAAAATTACCTCCCCTCAAAATACTCTTCACTTGGAACACACACACCCATTGTCCTTGGATATATATTTCACCATAATGAAATTTATTAATTCACCATGTTCTTTGTCACCCCTTGTACAGCTGAAAGAAGTGGGCCCTGGCAAGCTTTCATCTAAGCAGGAGGCAACTCTTGGGCAGGAGAAGGGAGAAAGCACAAGGTCTGAATCCAGGAACCAGAAGTGACAGATGAAGTTCCAATGTGAGTAAACTCAGTGTCACAGAGGACTCCCATAAAGCTGTTCTGGATCCTTGGCATGGCTTTGTGCTTTGTCTTGTCTTGCCTTATTTTGTTTTGTTCTTTATCTCAGCACTGCTTTCCAATGAAGGAGAAGTTTCCAAAGCACATAGCAGGTGGCTCATCATAGAAGACTAGCGCTGTGACTGGCCATATGGCTCAGGCATCTGTGAGGCCTTCTGTGTGGAGTCCAAGGCTCAGAGAACTTAGAAGTGTTGCCCTAACTCAGACAGTGATCTTGGAAACAGAGTTTGAAGGCACTACAGAAGGGTCTGGTGGGGATCATGGGTCTCTTACAGAAAGCACTGGCTAATTAGTGGCTCAAAATGCAGATCTATCCAGATCTTCCAGATCATTTCCAAAGATAAGTGAGAAATCTGCATGGTTTTATAGAACTTCTGGATCCTTGAATGATGGAAATTCATTCAACATACTCAATGGACCACAACGGTCAAATGCCATGTGGGGACTCTTCACATCTTAGCGTGCCATTTAGCATTGAAAACTGAAAGATTTTTGAGTGATGTCAGTGAGACAGATGAAAGCTGGAGGGTTGTAACAGTTCCAATAAGGGAGAGTCTCAATTCCAAACACATACTTGGTTCTTTTTCTCTGCAACGACTATTTAACACCTAAAATGAAATGAATGGACAGATGGACATTCCTACGATGTTTTGTAGTGTTCAGGCCACAAACAGGGCTTGGTCTTTCCAGGTACAGGGAGAGCTTGGGCAAAGCCAAGTAGGCATTAACAGGCCTGGCTCTTTTAGGACAGTGTTAAAACTAGGCAGTATATACTGAGGATGTTCCCTTGAAACCTAAGCGAAGTGGGAGTGGTAATCAGAAGCAACACAATTTCTTGGAAATGTTGAATAAAGAAGAGTCCATAGAAATAAACCAATCAGAGAACTAGGACACCACGAAGGAAAGCCAGGATGAATGAGTTGGAAAGTTATAATCTAGTTCATCTGGGCCTCATGAGAGCTGGGTTCAAATCTCAGCTCTTCTGTTTGTTAATTCCTATGACAATATTTGAATGTTGCTGAGCTTTTGTGTCTGTCATAGATAAAATAACATAGATAAAATAGATAAAATAAAATGCCTATTGCAAGGGTCATTATGAGAAAGAAGTGAGACAAGTGTTGAACATTTGCTGTGTGTCAGAGCACATGTATCGTCTCACTTAACTTTGTTCTTCGGATCTTATTTCCATCATCACTGTGGTCAGAGTGTGTTGTCAGGGAGGGCTGAGCCAATGATAAGTATAACATTGTTCTTTATATTATCATTATCATTTTCATTATAGGAGATGTGTACACTTCTAGTCCTGGGTGGGAAGCTGTTTCTCTGAATCGTGCTATCAACTCTGCCAGAAATCCCACCCTGACCCACATGCCCCATAAAAGTCCCTCACTCTCTACAACATGTGTAGGCTTTCTTGTCCTTTCATTCCAATCCTTGTATATATTTAAGGTTGAAATGAAAAATGGACCCTCTTTCTATGCAGACTGGAAGAGATTTCTTTTTTATCTATTCTTATACAAAGCTTATGCAAGAACTGGGCATGTAATATTTGATAAATAAATTTCACTGGTAGATAAGAAAAGAAGTGAGCTTGGAAGGGTGGCAGGCAATGCTAGGTTGTAGCTTTTGAGAGCTCAGCACAGCTGTAGTCTGGGCACAGAAGGGTCAGAGGGTGGCTAACTTCATTCCACAGAATGCCAACCAACTGTGCTATTGGTCTCACTTGTGTCTATTCATCTGAGCCTGCCTTGAGCCTAGTGAAGTGCCCAGGAGGAAGGAGAAACATGGTAAAGGTCTGACCATGGCACTGCCTATCTCCTTTTCCTAGAACAAGTGCAGAAATGTTAGGGGGACAGAGAGCTGCGGGTTGCCAAGGAATCAGAGTATAACACTGGTAATTTGTGAGAAGGTATGTGAGGGACAGTCCTGTACACGCAGATACTGGGAACAAGGCTCAGTGGGGAACACCAAGGCCAGTAAAGCAGCATGAAAGGGAAACTAGTTGGAAACCAGCATGATCAATACCTAAACACAGAATTATAGGTGCAGTAGTGATGTGTGGGTGAATTTGGTGGCTTGTGTAGCCCAAGGAGACAGCAATGGCAATTAACTGTAGTAGTGAACTAGTTATCCTCCAGAATTACCAGGCCTGGGTCTCTGCGTCTTTTTTTTTTTTTTCTTAAAGTGAACACAGCAACATTTTATTGTCTTGACAATAAAACAAAACATGAACAGTTAAAACTAGATCACTTGGCCCTTTTCTTTTCGTATCTTATGTCGACCCAGTTCAAAATGCTCGCATCTCTTGACAGTCAGCATTCTCTTAGATCTGAGTTGGGCTTGACACACTCAGCCCTCGGGACAATCTTCTCTGTAGTTTTGGCCTTCTTCCAGAATAGCGGCTTGGTCTGTCCACCATAGCCACTCTGTTTCCTGTCATAATGCTGCTTTCCCTGGGCACATAGGGAATCCTTGCTTTCTTGTACTGTGTCACTTCATGGGGTTGATGCTTGCCACACTTCTTACAGAAGGTTTGCAGGGTTTGGGGAACATTCCCCATGCTTGGAGGTGCACTACCAGTAAGCTAGACTCTCTTTTTTAAAGCTTTATAACAAACTTTATTTGTATGGTTTTTTTTTTTTTTTTTTCTGTAAGGAATTTAGGTGATGCATACATATATACCACCTAATATATCATATCTATATTTTTTGTGATAAGCAAATATATACTGCCAATATTTCCATTTGGATTTCTTTTTTTAATGGCAGGTGTTATTTGTAAACACAGTCAAGTAAGTGCCAAATTGAGGGAAGAAATGATGCCCTTAATGAGCACCCAGTGAGTACTTACTGAGTAACAGAACAATAGATCAACTGAAGGAAACCCTTCTTTGAGCTCATGATAACCCCCCGCCCCCTGCTCTTTACATTTGACCTCAATGGGACCAGAAGGGTCATAAAGAATCCTTTGTCTTCCCTCAGATCCCAGGGAGCTTGCCTAGCAGGTGCCTTCTTTTTCTCACTGGGGGCAGGAGAAATGGAGAAGGCTGCTTATCAGGCAGGGTGGGGAAGATGCTATCACTTAGGACTGGACCCAGGCTGGGACCTCATCTCTGACCTCTGCCTCTCTCCAGTCCCCTCTAAGATTCCCCACCACCATCTGATAAGACACACTTAGTTGTCTAGTTTGCATGGTTCTGACAATTTTCATTCAAAATATATGCAAATACTGTGGGCAGGTTGCTGGAGACAGAGGTTGCGGTGAAATGTTTCTAAACTTTTATCCAAATTATTCTATTAACCCCAAGAAAACATGCTTTTGATTTAGGCCTCTATTTGCATTAGAAGCACAGTTAGTTCCCTGTTCATTCCTACTCCCATCTGGCAGCTTATCTCTTATCTGGGAAGGTGGAATTGGCAATGAGACCCAGTGTCTTTCACAAAACAACAGGGGTCCTTGCGTTGAGATCCCTGGGTCCCCCTAATTCATGGCCGGATGCTGAGTGAGATGGGGCCTGAGTGGGCTTCCAGCATGTTCCCAGACACAGGTTTTTGGCTGTGCTGGGGCACCTGTCTTGTGTGTTTATACAGCAGCTGGGTCTGCCAGTTGAGGCCTTAGTGCACAAAGGGAAAAGGGCTACCCAAAACCAGCTGATGAGTGAATGCTCTGAAAACAGCACCTCTGAAGTGGAGAGCTGGAACCTGACACCTCACACAGCCCAGGAACTGATTTCCAGTAAGGCTGGGAATTTTGCTGAGCTGTTTCCTGTTTCCTTATCCTCAAGCAGGTCTGTTGGGCTCAAGCCATCATCTCTCAAGTCCCAGGCAGAGCACTGTTCTGACCAGGGGTCCTGGGCACTACTGCTTTGTGGGCACACAGCCCATACAGCCCCATGGGACCTGCAATTACAGGAATCCTGTCCTAGGTTTAATACGTTGCTGTTGCAGTCTTGGTGTTCTTGACAATTTTTTTTTTTTCTATACTGGGACTGAACTAGGGACTCTGAGCTTGCCATGCAAGTGCTTTTTCTGCTGAGCTATCTCCCTGACCCTTTTTGACAATATTTGAGCAAGGAGGGTCAATGTTTTTAGTGTATGCTGGATCTTTCCCAGGCCTGGGGTATAGCATAGGCTGACAGAGTCTTACATAGCCCTAGGGATTTCCTAAGCATTGATAGCCCCTTCCAGTTTAGTTCCCTAATTATCCTGCAACTGTACCCCATTCCATACTCTTAAGAACCTGTAGTCCAAGATCCACCATGTATCTCCTTGATTTCACATTTCTGGCAAAACTGTTCTCCTCACCTCTCTGCAGACTCATATTCATCTTTTAAGATCTCAGAGATGGATTTTTTCTGAAGACTTCTTGGTCATCCTGCAGGCAGAATTCATGGCTGCCTCCTCCATGTTTTCAGAGTTCTGAAAATCTCCACTGGAGCACCTAGCTTGAGAGGGATTCAGTAGGCACAGCCCAAAGCCAGACCTGGGAGTCCACTCTTGCCCTGCTGCAGTTGGGGAAGGAGGCCCTTGGGGACCCAGGACAGTGTCTGGTTACCAACTGGAGAAGAGCATTACAACCTTTCTAAAGTGGATGTGGCCATCCTCGAATATCCTAGCTGAGTACCAGGCCCAACGATGTCTCTGGCAACAAGAAGTCGACCCTCAGCAGGGTCACATGTGATTCTCCTGGTGTCTTGTGACCTGAGCCTATGCTCAGAAAGAAGGATGTAGGGTGGACAGAGGCAGAAGGGTGTAAGGTAACCCGGGTTCCTGCTGTGCCCTTTGAGGGAAAGGAAATAAAGAACCTTTCCTGGAACCTGGACACCGTGAATTCTCTGGCTGTCCCGTGGGCCCCACTACAGCAGATGAGCCCAGCATGCTGTTAAGTATCGCGTTGCAGCATAGAGAAAACAAGAGACAAAGGTGGTAGTCCCAGGACACCTGCACACACAAGAGACACAGAAACACATGCTCATATGCAGGCGTGCACAGGACACACCCAAATTCATGTGGACGTGCCACCAATGAATCACACACATTCACACACTGTAAAGGCCCTCCACCAATCCAGGAGTTACCCATGGAGGCCAGTGTGTGCCCAAGTGTGTATCTGTGCTGAATAAGCAGAAGGATCAGGGTGGGGGTTGCCAGAGCCATTTTTGAGGGAGAGGCCTGGGAGCTGGAAGATTGGACAAAACAGATAAGAGGGAAGGAAGCCTAGGTTATAGAGAGGAGGCTGGCTTATTGGGGACAGTGCAGCTTTGCCTAACTAGGGCAGAGCACATAGGCGAAAGTCATCAGGAAGGAGGATACAGAAACAGGTGGTGCTGTGTGGGGAAGAGAGAGGAAGAGGCACCTTCCAGGTGCCAGGCATGTATTAGGTGCTTTGCAGATGTTGCCACCCCTACCTCTCAAGGTGGGGGTGAGTTTTATTGCGCATACCTGGTGCAGGCTAATGATGGCTAATGACGTTACCTACTCAGCCCTCCTGAGTAGAGCATGGAAGTCGCAAGTGGACACAGGTTGGCTGAGTCCTGGGCCTCCTACATGTCCACCTTGCCTCCCCTTGCGGTAAGCAGTGCATGTGGTGACTTTATTCTTCACTCTGGTGGGTATGCTGCTTGCTCCCCTAAAGGATGCCCCAGGGATGACCCTCCTTCTTGCCTAACCTCCATGGCAGCAAGTGGAAATGGAGCCCTCAGAAATGTCATCAGGGCTCTTAAAATAAGGCTCCTCCTCTAAGTAGCAGGCTGCTGCCACTCCTGGTATGCTTATGTGGTGGGCAGAGGAGGGAGCCAGCCCTAAAGGGGCTCTATTTTAGAAGTCATGATACTATTTCTGAGGACTCCATCTCCACTTTGACTATTCTAACCCTGAGGATTGGGATTTCAACCTAAGAATTTTGAGGAAATACAAGCGTTCAGTCCATAGTAACAGCACCCTTGGTCTTCACTACTAGATTTTAGTGGCATAGTGGCAGCATTCTTTCCTCAAGCTTCAATCGTGACAACAAAGCTGTCTCCAGATGTTTCCCAGGGTCTCCTTGGGGTTGAGTTGCAAAACACCAGCCTAGAGAGATGACTAGATGGGAGGAGCTGGGAGAAACGTTGCACGACCTTGGTGCCCGCTGCAGAGATTTTCAGATCTCAGAGAGATGTCTGTCCTGGCCTTGCTGCTGATGCAGCCAGTGATGGTTGAGAGTGGAAAACAAGACCTTGGGAGAGGCCTCTGCCGGCCCTGCAGCCCTGGCCAAGTGCCAGCCCCACCCTCCCCCGGGGCCACTCCTCCAGTGGCTCCTTCCACCTGCAGCCCAGGATGTGAAGACCCAACAGCCAATTATGAAAATGAAAAGTCTGGGTCTTGTCCTCAAATGAGTATTTTCTTGTGGCAATTTGATTCTCTTATAATCAGTGCCTGGGTGCCAAGGAATTTCAGGAATGTGGTCTTGATAATGCAAGTAATCTCCTGGCCCAGAGAGGTCCACTCACTGGCCTGGCAGATAGGCCTAAAGGGGTGATTTCCATACCCCAGGCAGGCAGGGGCATTTGGAGAAACTGTCCCCACTTGGCCCTAGGCCTGTTCTACAGCCCTATTTCCAAATTCCCAGCTGAAGCACCCCTAAAAAATAGTTAGGACACTTATAGATATTTGGCTTCATATCAGAAAGAAAGCAAAGCAGTCTTTAATGTAACATCGTTTAATTATTTCCTTTTTCATTTAACATCTAAAAAGAATGCTATCATTCCCATTTTAAAGATGAAGAAGTTGAGGCACAGACAGTTACATTGCTTGCTTACAAGCCCAAAGCTTGCCAGTAGAGATGCCAGGCTATGAACCCTGGAAGCGCTCTCTGGAGTTGATGCTTTAACCGTGCTTCTGCTCTACAGTGACTAAGCTGGGCTCTGGTGCTGGCATCTTACTACATTGTGTAAAATACCAAGACCATGGCGGGGATGTTCAGGAGGGGCCAAGGCTGCTTGACTGGGATGGACAAGGGCATTTTCAGGCTCTTCTGGAGGGCTTAACTCTTTCATGCTTTTATTCTAATTGAGCATAGCTGCATTCAGGATGCCAGTCAATGCTGGGAATAATGGGGTGGTTTAGGCCACTGACTCACATTGGAAGGGGCTAGAGATGCATCTCTGCTGTCCTAAGCTGGATACTCTCAGATGACGGATGCAACCCAGCAGTTTCTTCATGTTTGGGCTGAGAATAACCAAACTGACCTCTGCATCCTGGCATTTGGTGAGAGGCGCTTAATTACCATTTTGGTGCAGATGTGGGGCTCACTGAAGGCTCTTGAAAGAGAAAGCCCCCTTATCACTTGGAGCAGGTGGTAACCCTCTCTGGGGTTCAGCTCACCCAGGTGTACAATAGGGAAAATGAGAAAACCCACCCCAGGTAAGGGGCATAGGTAAACTATACACAAGAGAGCATGTGGCGAGGAGTGCATGTGTAGGCTGGGGGTGGCTGGGGTGGTTGGCTGGCCCAGGGGCCCGGGTGGCTTAGGCTGCACAGGCAAGAGGGCGGCCTGCACACTGCTCAGGCTCCAGCTTTGAGGCTGAAGTCTCTGCTCACTTCTGAAATCCAGGGACTTGGGGGAGACAGAAGGACTCAGTGTGAACTGAAATATTCACTGTGCCCTTTTGTTTCTAGTACCCCTGGGAACCACAGCTAGGTTCCAAGAGGATTGAAGGTCAGTAGGGGAAGGAAACAGCTTGGCTGGCCTGGGAAGGAAGAGAATTCCAGCAAGCCAGGCCCCAAGGCAGCGACTTCCTCCTCCTCCCCCGTGCTCTGGTCCTTCCCTGCACACATACACCATTATGTGGCATGCACAGTGGACTGGTTGTGAGCACCGAGGGCCCAGGGCAAGAGGCTGGGCTGGAGCAAAATAATCACTTTTTATGAAGGGCTTGCTACATACTAGGCACCAGGCTAAAACTTCCTAACCATCATCTCATTTAATCCTCACCAAAGCGCTGCGGTTTATGGATTATGCCCCTCATTTCATGATTAAAGTTTGCACAAGTTAAGTCTTATGCTTAAGGTCACATAGCTGGCAAACAGTAGAGCCAAGGTCCAGCCACAGGTGATCTGATTCCAAGGGCTTTTCAAGTCCACTTTCTAGGCCTGTCAAATGCCTGTTTCTGTTCAAAAGGTGGTGGAGGGAGAGTGAGAACCTCTAAGTGGGGTTTTCCAGTTCCCTTAAAAGTTTATCCTGTTACATTTCAAATTAAGTGGGTTCCACATTAGTCAGTGGATTCCATAAATTGTGTTTGTTATATTCAGTTCTCTAAGACGTATCGTCTATTTTAAGGTGCACCATTGGTTTAATGATGACTTTCAGAGTGTAAATATGAAGGAAGAAGAACATGAATGTATTTTGAATTCTGCCATTTTATGTCATAGAAATATGAGAACTTTAGAATGAAGGAAATACCGGGCCAGGTGTTAAATGCTAGCAAGAAAAACATGAATAAGAGAGTTCATAGCAAATCTATGCTCCATCTATTCTTTCAGGTATTCTACATATTTTGTATTTATTTTTTATGAAAATTGTAACTGCCTGTGACAAAATGCACTTGTATGAACTCCTTCATATGTCTACATGAGTTCCTTTATATGTCTACACGTTCCTACACACTATTCTTTCGGTAACTTTTAAGCACTGATTTTAAAGGCCATGAAAAATCAGGGGGTGGTTCTTTCCCAATGGGCCAGAGAGTCTGACAGGTGGAAACACAATAATTGAGTGACTAAAACAAGATGGCTATTAGGTTATTATCATTGTATTGATATTAAACTAAGTGACATGTGCTTATAAAAAAACAAGAGGTTGCCATTTAAGTGGGGGTTCTGAAAAATCTCTCATAGACAGAATCTTAAAAATGAAACTTTTCTCTTTCCAAGTGTGGGGGGGGAAATTCAGATAAAGAACAGAAAATATAGGTAAATGGAAGTAACTGGAGCCCATCCTCATAAGGGAAATGAATCAAAGCCGCATGTGCAAACATGACATTGTCTCACTATTATAGAACCTGAAATGATAAATAAAATCTGAAAGGTATAATAAATGCCATAAAGGGGAAGGAAACTGCTCAAAGGAGATGAGGGATGAGGGAAAGGAGAAAATAAAGAAAAAAGGGAAGAAGAATTATGTATTTATATACACAGGATGACTCAGACAATTGTCCTGCCCATGTTTGCAGGTCTATTCAAAGGAACAGTTAATACTTAAATTTTTTTCTTTTTAATTTTTTGGTCAGTCTTGCATGTTTACACCAGGTAATCTGAACAACTAATTTGAAGACAAAAATATGCAATATAACAGCCACTATTGAATTCCTACCATTTAGTTTAGTGAAATTATGTATGGATTCTAATATTTTTAATTTTTTTGTTCTCTTAAACATTTTTAAAAAGAACAAAGGGTACTAATTTTTTTGTTTTTATTTTTTATTTTATTTTATTTTTAAATTTAGGACAGGGTCTACAAGGTCTCACCACACAGACTGGACTCATAGTGATCCTTCTGTTTTCAGTCTCCCAAGAGCTGGGATTACAGGAGCACACCTCCATGCCCAGTCTCAGTCACTGTCTTAGCATGCCCAAGGGGTGGAGGCAGCACAATATGCAGGGATTGGAGCCCTGGTTGCTGTGGCTGCCTATGCAGGTGCTTTAGTCCACTGAGCTATCTGACTGGCCTGTTTTTAGTTTTTAAAATATCTTTCATTTATTTTGTACAGCCTGTCTCAGCTTCCCCAGAGCTGGCATGAGGTACTGATGATTTAACCCAGATCTTTGTTCTTGACAGGCAGGCACTTAGACTACGGAGTTATTTCCTCAACGCCAAGAGTGTGAAGTCTTGAGCTGACTAAGAACTGGTGTTTGAGAAGACCAATATAATTGAGGAGATGCGGGTCATGAGACAAAGTCATGGGCATTGGTTAGGTCATCTGAAGGTGATGGAAGACTTGGCTTTGCTTCCCTGTGCAGATGTAGATCATAAGGGCAGTAGTGGGATGAGGTCAGGGAAGGCTTCTGGAGGCGGTAGCTTTTATTGCCAGGTGGGAGAGGTATAGGAAGAGCATGCCAGGCAGGTAGCACAGTGGTGGGGCTGGGAGGGCTCTTGTTCAAGGGCATCTAAAGAGATCCACATAGCTGGAACCTAGGACAGAAGGAGAGGGGGGAGCAGGTGGATGGAAAATGGAGTACTGAGTGAGGGGACATGCCTAGAGACCTGTCTTTGGGGGGCACCAAAAGAGATCAAAGTTCATCCAGAAAATAGTGCTTTGGAGAGATCCTCTCTGCAAACAGAATCAGAGGCATCACAGTTGTGGCATGAGATCAGTCTCCAAAGCCACTGGACATCTCTGAAATCTGCCATGGATAGGTCTCCTATGGTTCTCTTGTGCTGTGTAGGAGTTCCCAAGACATTAGTGCCTGTTCCTGGTGCCCTAGTCAAGAAAAGGTAATGGCTTTTATTTTGAAAGCTCTGGTACCTAGATGTTGTAGGTCAGTAATGATAGACCCATGGCTTGGGCTGCAGTGGGTTGTTTGTATAGATGAAAACACTGAAGGGTTGGCTTCACTGTGTAAGTGCTCAGGAATAACTGGGTGTGTGGATTCATACAACTTATTTCCTTCTTATCACCCTATTTCCCCTGCATCTCAGATACATCCCCTTCTCTGAATAACACACACACACACACACACACACACACACACACACACACACACACTGTCTCTCACGTCCCACACTTGTACAGCAAAACACATCTGTTGGCCATGGAGTTTAGTAAAGGCTTCTGGACAACACAAGTTCTGTACTTACTTGCTGTGTTGATCTTAGGCCATCTCTTTGGAACTCAATTTCTTTCTTTCTTTCTCATGAGGGGATATTAATAGTATGTACCGAACTACCAAGGTTGTGGAGAGCCCTCTACAAACAAGCATATACTTTCTGACTCACTGTGAACCCTTCATAGGACAAGAAGATGTAAGTCTGCGGAAAGGTCGCATAGTCCAACAAAATGTATGTGCGAGTTACTAAGAGATATATAAGTGTCCAACATGGGTATGAAAGGCTGGCTTCAATTTCCAATCTTGCCCTTTATTTTTCGTCTGAGTTTGAAATATTGACTGGGATTTAGTTCATTTGCAAATTGATAGATTCTCCAAATAAGAGTGACTAAGTAAAACAGAAGTAAAGATCTCAAGGTCAGCAGCCCATGGCAGGTGTGCAGTTCTTGGTGCTAGAGCCCCAGATGCTACCATTCATGGATCTCACCTTATAGCCCAAGAGAGCAGCTAACGCTCTAGCATTTATGCTCACATTCTAGCCACGGGGAAGAGCCCAGCGGAAATCTTTAATCTTTGGGTGAGAGACAAATTATATATGCTATACAGACCACAGTGGCCAAAAACCCATTGAGTGGCACTCATCCCAGGGCCAATACCACATAAAGGAGCCTGAGGAAGGCTAGTATTCTAGTTGCTTGTGCATCACGAAAAGCATCAGAGAGTTTGGGCTTGAGGAACAAGGGCAGGGTCATTTGTTAATGGACAGCCAGCAGCTTCTGCCATCATTGGGAAAGATAGCTTTTTCTCTCTTAGTTCTGTTTTTTTTTTTCTCCAAATCTATAAGTTGTAATAGCAGCATTGATAGATGGGCTATGAGAATTAACAGATGATAGAAAGGACAGAGGGTGTTGCTTAGAATATGATGAATGCTCAGTGTCTTTTAGGAAATATTAATACTCTTGGAAAGTATAATTCTTGCATTTAAAGATCTACAATAAGCAGCAGAAGACTGATCTATTCAAAACTCCACTCAGGCAGTGGTATCTGGACCAGCTTAATGGCATATCACCTAACCAACAGCACCTGGCTTTCAAGGAGAGCAGAGAAGAAACTCCCAGGAGGGACTAGCTGCAGGTATTGCTATTATTCCTGCTCTAAAGACATCGAAGCTCACAAAAGGGAGAAGAGATTGGGCATATTTGGGATCACATCGCTATAGACCCAAGTTGAGAGAAAGAGCTAGAATTAGAGCCTAATCTTCTTCCCCTGCCTGAGCTCCTAATCACTACCCTGCATTGGCATTCCTCCACAAGTGCTAGTAGGTAGAATTCTTTCAGCCAGGAGACTCCAAGCGAGAAGCTTTCCTTGGGAGGCATATGTCAGGCTGCCAATCCTGTGTTCTCTGGCTGGCTGATGCCCAAACCCCACAGAGAGTGAGCTATGTAAACCTCACCCAGTGTTCTCTGAGGAATCAGCAGCTTCCATGCCACGATGGCAGGTTGGGATTCCAGGTCCCTGGCCATCCTGCTTGCGGTATGTATTTGTAGAGGTTCCAACCTGGGCCAGTAGGGAGCAGTGTTTGGATCTCTTTTCAGGGGTTTGCATTACTGTGCCTCTTTTTGTCCTCCATAATTGCTACTAATGGGTGCCCATCAGTCACAGGGAGTATATCTGGGGTTCCTGGTTGGCTCAGATACCCAGAAAGAACCATAGTAGTTGCTTGGGGGCCTTCCACTTAGAGAAGCCAAGGAAGCAAAGCCAAAGAACTCTGCCAGGGCTGGCACCAACTCTGGCTGCAGAGATGGATTGGCAAATATAGGGTTCCCTCTACCTTTTCCTTGAGTTCTGGTTACCTTGTGCCACCCTGTGCCACCACACCTCTACCTAAGCCAGGGAGTACAGGCCCATACCTGTACTTGGAGTTATATCCTGGAAAGTTCTGGAAAGCTTTGAGGGTAGTGGGAAGAGAAACTATTGGAATATAAAACACAGATCTCCTTCTGAGCATCCTCCTTGGGTCCTTGTCCCATGCTGTCTGCCAGTGGCTGGAGAAGATGTTAGGGAGGGGATATAGAGAAGGAAGTTCTAGGGATCTGGGGGATTTGAGGCTAAAGAATCAATTAAGGCTCCACCCTTGGAAGTCACCTTGGGGGATCTGGACTTTTATTCTGGGTGCATAGGAAATTAAAGATAGATTTGAGCAAGAATGAGACACATCTAACTAGCATTTCAGAACGTTCTCTGGGTCCATGTGAAGGTAAACACTAAAAATTGCCTCATTATATTTCTCCAGAGAACAGAACCAAGGGAAAAGAGAGAAGAGAGAAAGGAGTGCAGGAGAGAGAAAGAATGAAAGGAGGGAAGAAGGGAAGAGAGGGAGGGAGGAGGGATGGAGAGAGAAACAGAGAGACAGACAGAGAATTTTAAAGAATTGGTTCACATGAATATGTAGAATGGCAAATCTACCTATCTATATGATGGTGGGCCAGGAAGCCCAAGACTCAGGCAGACATGGCTCCTGCAGTCAGCACAGGGAAACAGCATCTGTGCTGTGCTGTGCCGCTAAGGCCTCTGGGAAATCAAAGCTTGGTCCTACCCCTAAGTTGGAAGATGATTTCTGTCCAAAGCCAACTTTGGTCAGGGCTTGTCTTTCCCTCCCATGCCCCCACCCCCTCTGGCCACTTCTCATCAGTGTAGCCCTCATTCCCTATCTTGGATGGATGGCAGAGGCACTGTGACGTGCTGATGTTAACACACAATCTTTCTTTTTTTCTTCACTTGCTTTGAATGCTCAGGCTACCTGTGTGCATCCAGATGTGGTACTGGATCACACAACAGAGGACAGGCTAGGGTCTCTGCTATCAGTGAATTCACCACCTAGCCATGACATACCCATGTATCTATTGGCAGTAAGGGGAGAAAGGGGGCAGAGGATAAACGAAACAGGCTGGGGCACCTCAGCAAGTGGGGGAAGCTGGCTGATCTAGGCCTGAGTTATAGGCAAGCATCACGTAGGTCTCCACATCAGAGAACAGAATGAGAGCTGACAGTGAGAGAGTGACATAGAGAAGAGCCCACGCTATTCTGCACTGCAGCCCAGGGCCCAGGGTAAGGCAGGGGAGAGATGTCCCAAGGTGGTGACTCTCCAGTGCTCCTGCTGGGAACTGGCTATTTTTCTTCCATGGTTTTTCAGCACACAGACACTTGCTTGTGTAATTCTTGCCAGAAAGAATTCACTTTATGCGTCCTTGTGCCAAATGAGGCCTTCCTGGCTTTCCTTGGTCCTGCTCTCCCTCTTCCTCTGGCTTGGCATTCACCTCCAGAGAGCCTGAGCCAAGCGGGGAGGGGCCTGAAAGCCGGGACAGAGAGAGGCCGGAAAGGCACAGTGAACAAATACAGCAGGTAGAGGAGCCAATCTCTCCTCATCCATAGAAGTTCCTGCTTGCCAAATGCAAGGTTAGATGGTCTGTCTTGCTATGCTCACCTGTAAAATGGAGGTTGATTATCACATTTCAGCTAAATGCTCTTTAATATCTATTACTCATCTTTTTTTTATGTGTCAGTGGGCTGACCTCTGAAGGTGATGCTCACAGACACAGGCTCTGCCCTACTGAATCCTCAGTTTGTCTCCTTTCGGCGCATTGTGTCGCTAAACCCAGTCCTCTTTCTCCTTCCTCAAAGCTGCTTTTCTATTTCCAATCTAGAGCAACACATCAGTGCTCCGCGGTAGAGGGCCCTTCTCTTGTCATCAGAGCTGGTCACTGTATCTTTATTTTGGTTGAATGGCTTTTCAAT
>PVJA010006277.1:19640-74224 GCA_004027025.1 Myocastor coypus
CTGAAGGCCCACCAGGTGCCAGAATTTCTATGTAGGCCCTTAGCATATGTTATGTCTTTTAGTTATCACCCAATGGCTCTTGGCACATTGAGGCTTTTACCTAACTGCCACTTTGTAGACAAGTTAGGCCAAATTACTGGGTTTGGTTTAGGCTAGGGCCAACATCTCCTGGTGCAAATAAACTAGAGCACTCTTTTTTAAAATGTATTTTTAATTAAGTTTCTATTGTTATTCTTTAGATAAAGGGTCTCACTATGCAGTTTGGACTCATAATGATCCTGCTGTCTCAGCCTCCCCCATGCTGGAATTACAGAGATGTACCACTAAGCCTGGTTTCTGGGCCTGCAGGGTGAGCCTAGGGTTCTGGGACCGGCATGAGGTACCAGGGATACAACCTGGGTCCTTGTGCTTGCCACAGACCTCTGAGCTATCTCCCCAGTCCAACTAGAGCACTTTTGAGAAAGATTCAGTGGCTCTAGTGGACTGGATATTAACTTCCCCAAATGCTGTCTTCGTGCCTTTACATTCCCAGCCTAGGTATGTGACCTTATTTGGAGATTAAGAAAATTTGGAAAATAATATTGGCACATAAAACTTAACTGAAAATATTTAGATGAGTTAGATCATCTAAGTGGGCCTAAAACAAGGAAAACTGTCCTTTGACTTTAGGAAACAAATGAGGAGAAGCAATGTGAAGCAGATGTGGAAACTGGAGGTGGATAGCTACAAGCCATGGGACCCCCACACCCCGGGACTACTGGAATCCACAAGGGCAGGGAAGACCCCACTCCCATGAGCCATCACCTCCACCAGTGTCTACAGGGGAAGTTTTAAATCACCCAGCTGTGGTATTTTCTTAAGGCCGATCTTGGAAAAGAATACAGTGGTCTTCTCAGGTCTCGGTAAAAGATGCGCCAGGAAGGATTATCTGTCTGCTTGGTGGGGAGACCGAAGTGCCTAGGTAGATGCCAAGTATGGGCTAATTTTGATTTTGACCAACCAAATCTTCCACTTTGAGACTTTCTCTGTTTAAAACAGATCCCAGATCATTCGATCTCAAAGTGGTTCTGCGTTACAAAAACCAATCATGATTAATTCCTTTGAGAGGAGGGAAGGATGGAGGGGTATGCGGGAGCAATGGCCACAGTGGATTCCTCATTGTTGGCTGAGGAAAACAGGTCTGGGACATGGGGAAGTCGGAAGTGGTGGCTGGTCTTGATTTCATTCCTTGTCCTTCTACTCGGTGGGACCACAGTGAGCCCCCAAGAAAAATGTTGGCCAGCAAGGATTCTGAATGAGCACTCTGATTCTCTTGCCCTCACCCATACCAAATGCTGTCCCTCCTGCAAGGGCTTCCCAAGCCCACATGGGCTCTTCTTGGCTTCATTTAAATCTTTGGTTTTCTTCCCTGTCCACAGAAAGCAACAACCAATTCCTTCCTCATGTCACCAAAGAGAACCCAGTGTGAGGATTCCGGTCTGAGATGCTGGATCAAACCCAGACACCTCCTTTCCTGCTTCATAACCCTGGAGAAAGTCTTATCACTCAATCTTAGTTTCCTCATTGGCAAAACGTGAAGAAGGTACTAATACCTCCTTGAAGATGTTTCTTTCAGGATTCCAGTAGATTAAAGCCAACCTATGTCCTGTGGGTAAACTTAATAACTGCACAAAATGATTAAAAACACAATATTGAGATCAAGAAGCAAAAATCAGCTGTCACGTAGAATTCTCGACCCTTTTGCCTTTCCTCACAGCCTGTCTTTTCTGAACCCTTGGTGAGTGCTGTTTATTGAGCATGGACTGTGTGCTGGGCAGTGTGCCATGCGCCTTCGATGCCTCCTCACTTGGCCCTGACAATAGCTGACTGAAATAGACACTATTGCTATGACTGTTTAATTGGTGGAGAAACTGAGGCTGGGGAGCAGAGGGGCTTGCTGAAGGTGATGCAACATTTGAAAGGTCCACCTCTAAGCCATCGTGTGACCCAGCCTCTGCACTGAGGATTTCCTTGGAGTTCAGCTGTCTCGGTTTGGAAAGCAGCACCCCTGTGAATCCTCTCAGACCACAGAGTTTTGGCAGAAAGAGAATTCACTTTGTTATTATATCCCAAGTACACTACAGAGTCTGGCATAGGACAAACTTCAGTGTATCCACATGAATGAAAAATATTTTTGGGAAAAAGCTTTATATTAAAATGAGGGAAATCTTCACAGTCCTGTTTTCTGTCCTTATTTCCCAAGTAACCTGGTTTGCTTGTCAGCTATTTCTTTTGTAACGCAGGGATAATAATATGCTCTTTGCCTTGGCCTGGAGCTGGGCCTGCGGATTACTTGAGTCCTTTCAGTTTGAACAGAGCCAACTGCCACTGCCCCAGCTCAATCCTTTATTCTTACCAGTACTCAGTGGCTCTTCGCTGAAAGAATAAATGATTCTGGATTTTGCTTAGGTATATTTGAGTTGTTAAAACCGGCAAAACCCACTTTACAATGGCTGGAGTACGGCTAGGTGGAGCTGCCTGGCTTGGAACAGGACTCCTGCCCCCTTTCCCATAGGAACAAGCTAGAAACTTGGGTTTGGCCAGGGCTGGTCTTAACAGCTGCATTGTGCCCTTCATTGCCGTCTAGAAAGGGTTAAACCTTGGGCCGCATAGCCTGGATGGTCTCTGACCTGCCTTACCCCATTACCTTGCCTCCAGCTGAGATTAGCCCATTAGTTTAAGTATAAACAGGCAGGCACACTCCACCTGAGCAGCTGGAGATAAGAGCCATTTTCAACCCCCGCACTAAGTGCTGCTGTCCCCAGCCCCTGCCCTCCTGCCACCCTGGACTTGTCCTTCTCAGAGCTTGTTCTTTTCAGGCAGCTCTGCTCTGTCCTTTGGAAATCATGTATTAGTGTCAAGATTTTGGGGGCCCAGATGGCCACTCTAGCAGTGATAAGGACCATAATGAATCTTCCAGAATGAAGAATCAAAACAACTTTAAGTCTGCCTAACCCACCAACCCAGGGGCAGTCTAAAGAACATCTGCTTAAAGTGAAACTTAAGAATTCCTTATTTCTTGTTCCATTATGTCCTGATCCTCCGTCTTCCTTCTAGGTGAGCTGTTAAGAGCGTCTTCACTCTATCCTGATTATGAGCAGCTATACTCATCTGGCCTGGGACTTGCTCTTTTATGACCCATGAATTAAGCATGATTTCTACATTTTTAGTTGATTGAAAAAAAATTTTAAAAGGAGACCCTTTAGGATATGTAAAAATTCATGAAAGTCAAGTTTCAGTGTGTACAAGTTTGATTGGAACAAGATACTCCTTTGTTTTTGTGTGGTCTCTTCTGCGGCAGCTGTTGGGATGAGTGCCCCTGACCACTGGGCATTGTGTCTGATGCAGGAAAAATCACTGGGGGGTGCCACTGTGTCTCCAAGGAGTGTTAAGACAAGCACACTCATGGCCTGTGCAGAATGCATTACATATAGCTGTCAGGGAGGAACATTTGTAATTTTACCAAAGGGAATGTTTGAAACCCAAGTAAATGGAGTGTTATCCTTCTAAGAGATCTCCATCTTCTCACCAGCAGATCCTTATTTCAAAAAAAATTGGACTCCTTTGTGATATTTTGATTGTCATGTGTGAAAAGTTTTCACTCTTGTAACATAATATCCTGGATTTTGCCTTACTCTGCAAAACCTATGGTGTTTTCTATCTGAACTTCTTTTTTTTTTTTTTTTAAGAGTTTTTAATTTTATTTTATTTTTCTTGTTTCAGAACTTTTGCTTGTTTATTTATTAGTTTTATGGCCCGCTCAGCCTGCCCTGAGGGCAGGGCTGGCGCAGCACGTGGTGCCAGGGATCAAACCGCAGTCCCAGCGGTTGCCTAAGCTTTCCTAAGCAGGTGCTTTAGACCGCTGAACCATCTATTGTACATTTTGATCCTTATTTGCTCTTTCAGTTTCTCACACCAGGGAAATTATGTGATATTTGCACATGTGCTTCTGATTTATTTCACTTAAAAGTATAGCCTCCAGGTGCATCTATTTACGTGTAGGAGTCTCAAGCTTATCCTTCTCTATGACTGAGTAGTACTTCACTGGACATTTAAAAAAAAACCATATATTCTTTGTCCATTCCTCAGTTCATGGGCGTTTAGGTTGCTTCCAAGATTTAGCTGTGACAAATTATTTTGCTATGAGCAGAGGTGTGCATATATTTCTGTACAATGTTTTCCATACTTCTGGGAAGATACCCCAAAGGGGAATAACTGGGTTGAATGGGACAGCTAATCCTAACGTTTTGAGGAGACTCCACCCTGATCTCCACAGTGGTTGCATCAGTCTACACTCCCACCAACCGTGAAGAAGGGTTCTTTTTTCCCTACAGCCCCTTCCGCATTTGTTATTGGTTGATGTCTTGATGATAGCCATTCTTTCTGGGATGACTTGGAATCTCAATGTTGTTTTAGTTTGCATGTCTTGAATGACCAGTGATGTTGAACTTTTTTCCATATATTTATTTGCTGTTTATATTTCTTTATCTGAAAAGTGTGTATTCATCTCAGATGCCCATTTTTGAATTGTGGGGGAGGTCTAATTTTTTTGTTTCAATCATAGTGAAAAATGTGGCCTAACTGTCCTCAGTGCTTTAGGGGCTATGACACATTCACAGAAAGGCCTGTTAGCTGTAGGTCCGTTGTAGTTATCTCCATCTCTCCTTTCCCACCCAGTGTCTCCATTAATATTTTCTGAAAAGCTTCTTGCTTGTCGAGGCCTCATTGATTTTTCTCCACTCTGATTCCCCAAAGGAGAAAACTAATCCTGACTCTTTGATGGATCAACTGTTACCAAATCAATGGGGAATTAATTCCTTGATTTGAATATTCACTAAGCATCCTGCAGGTGGATAAGCCACTGGGAAATCCTATTTGGCATGTGGCTTCTGTTACTCAAAAGATGGATGGCCTAGTGGCGCTGGTTTGGAACCTGAGATTTTGAGTCAGACTAAGCTATACCCTGCAGGGCCTATCTGCTTAGTCTCCTGTAGCTACTCCTTCTCAGTCTGCATTTCCTCATCTGTGACTATAGGGTTGGAAGCCATCACCTCCCAGATAGCTCTAAGATTTTGTATTGTTTGTATGGTATGTGGGCTGGAACCCAGGGCCTTCCCCTTGAGCTGTATTTCAGCCTGTTTTTATTTTGAGACAGGACCTTGCTAAATCACTAAGTTTCCCAGGCTGGCTTCAAACTTGTGATCTTTCTGCTGCAGCCTCCGGGAGGGCGAAGATTACAGGTGTGGGCCACTTCTGGGCTGAGGCAGGGCAAGCCGGCAGTGTGGCACCACAGCAGAGAGAGCACCAGCTGCCGCCAGAGGCTTCCTCCCTCTTGAGCAGCAGAGCCCATACTCCAGACTTTCCCATCCTCAGTCAGGGACAGAGTGCCTTCTTAAGCCTTTTCATCCACCATGGGCCTCCTTCCTGCTCAGCCTTCCACCCGTGCCCTCAAGGAGTTCTGGAGCAGACTGGCCTCCCACAACTCCAGGCTCAGCCAAGCCCCATTTCTTCATCCAGGATCAATTCTTTTTTTTCTTCTTGCCTTGAAGAATAATGACAAATCACCCTGCCAACCCCACAGTCCTTTCTATTATTCCCTCTGTCTGCCTTTGCACTTCCTCTTGGGTTGTGAAATTTGCCCTTTACAATATCCTTTCCATGCTAAACAAAAAGTGAAGTTCTTGGGAGGAGGTATTGGAACCATTTTGATCTGAGTTAGAAATTCGGTGAGTTCTTGGTCCCTGCTGTTTTCTTAGATTCAGTCCCCAAATCCTCTGCCTTTCCCACTCCAGGGTGTCTCCAAGTCATCCCCTCCTTTGAAGGCCCCAGCCACTGACTTGATGTCTCCATGGCCTCATTCCAGGACTCCAGTCACTTTCCCTGCAGTTTATTCTCCATAGCACAACTCTGAGGATCATCAGTGTAGGTTGGGCCATATACTTTTTGCCTCCTGCTTAAATCAGTCAGGGCTTTACATGACCCAAGAGATAAAGTCTAAATTTCTTTACCCAAGAGTGGTTCACAGCTAAATGTGCCATGACTTATTTGTCCAAGAGGGGGAATTTCTCTCCTTGAATTTGGGTGTCTCAGTAGAGACATGTGATGAGCTGGACCTGTAAGTTTCTAAGTTTGAAGTATTACTTGATTTTTGTTCTGTTTGCTTGAAAGGAATGTTGGAGTTTATTTATTTATTTATTTATTTATTTATTTATTTATTTATTTTTGTCTTTTTGAGACAGGGTCTCGCTGCACAGTTCAGGCTGGCCTTGAGCTCAGTTTTGTAGCCCAGGCTGGTCTTGAACTCTCACTGATTCTCCCACCTCAGCCTCCCGAGTGCTGGGATTACAGGCATGCACCACCATGCCCAGCTTGTTGGAGTTTTTTTATGGTTTTTTTTTTTTTCCAAATTAGCATTCAAGCCCTATCTTATTTGAATGAACTCTGTATGTGTCTTGGAAACAGGCAGAGCCCCATTACTCTCCCTACGTAGGCAGAGGAGGGATGTAAGAGCTCAGCTTGGTCAACTGTATTTTTCCCCTTTACCTTCAGATCTTGGGGACAATATGCCGGTATAGGCACACAATTACTCTTAAGGCTGTTCAGTGCTGTAGTTCTAACCACGAGCCCCAGCAGCCTGACCAGGATTTCAATTTCCTGCATTTGGTCAGCCTCATCTCTCACTGTGTCTGTGAACCTTGTTCTCTGGCCTTGCCTTTGAGACCATGAGCCACCCCTGTTCTTCCCCTTTGGTTCTGCCCCTCTTACCACTGTTACCCAGAGTGAGTTTCTGACTATAAGATGCCTGTTACCCTGGGTCAACTGCATCACTGATTCCCGTGCTGCTTGAGCTCCAGGCTCTGGCCATGCTCTTTCATGCTGCCATCTGGTCCACCTGCTGGTGTGGTGGGAGGGTATCCAGGTTCATCACCAACATTTTTTGTTAAGTGGTTGTGACTGCTAAAATGACTACCAACTTGGCTGACCCAAGAAACACCTAGGCAATCAGAAAGCACACTTCTGGGTGTACCTAGGTGTCTCAGGGGGACATGGCTTTGGGGTCTACACATTGTACCTGGCCTCTCCCCCTCTGCCTCTTCCCCACTTTCTGCCTCACACAGTAGGAGGGGAGCAGCTTTCCCTGCCACTCCCTTCCACCACAGTGTTCCTGACTTGGAGCCAGCCAGCTATGGCTGACACCTCTGAAACCCCGAGCCAAAGGAAATCTTTTTTTTTTAAGTTTATACATTAGCCGGGCGTGGTGGCGCATGGCTGTAATCCTAGCACTTGGAAGGCTGAGGCAGGAGGATTGTTGCAAGTTCGAGACCAGCATGGGCTACAAAAGTGAGCTCAAGGCCAGCCTGAACTTCATAGCAAGACCCTGTCTCAAAAAGACAAAAAATAAATAAAAAATAAAAAAAATAAGTTGCATACATTAGGTATTTTGTTCCTACAAGAGGACGCTGACTAGTAAGGTGGGCCAAGGACATTCTTTTGAAGAATTTCTGTCACATGCAACCAAAAGATTCCTGAGTAACACCAACATTAAATTACAAATTTTACTAAATTTAACAATCATTGATTGAATACCCACTATGGGTCAGGCTCAAGGAGAGACCAATACTTCCCTCACTGACTCCCTTGAGACATTCTGCCCACCCCTGTTTCCCAAGGTTAGGACCAGAGCGTTTTTACCAGAAGGATGTGGGAAATGGATGCTACACAGAGAAACACAGGGCTCCCAAGAAACACTAATACTGTTAACTTACTAACTTTGAAATGAAAAACACATGCCTTCATTAGGACATAATGAGTACTGAATCATAGTAGATAGGACAAGAGCTTACACCAGGTTTAGGAGTGCCTTCCTTGGTAGGAAACAGTGTAATATAAGCAATCCTGTGTTTGCTCTCTGACCTTCCCTTAGGATGTTACAGAGCACAAATCTCCAGTGAGACCATTTGCGTAGTTGTGAGCAGAGAGTGACAGTGGGCCTCAGTGAGTGGTGAAGCTGCTGCCACGCTCTGCACCTAGGATTGAACTCTGCCTGATTTAGACCTCTTCTCTCTTTTTTATCTCTTAGGCTTACCATGAACCTTACCATTCCTCAGAAGCTTCCTGGACCCCTAAGCTAAGTCAGGTGCTAGATGAACATACTTTCAGCACCTAGGCTTATCCTCCTTAGCTTTGCTTGCAATAGTAGTGAATCATCTATATAATGGGTTAACTGATGCCTGTGTTTCCTGCTACAGCCCAAGTTATTTAAGGACAGGGACTGTACATGACTCACTCCATGTTGTCTGTTATAGTCCTGCTGAAGATTATCAGTTAATACTGATAAAAAATATTCATTAATTAAAGATATTAACAGGAGCTGGTGAAATAGCTTAGCAGACTAAAACATCTGCTTAGGCAGGGACCACAGTTCAATCCCTGGCACTATATTCTGCACCAGTCCCTTCCCCAGGGTGCACTGAGCCAGCCAAAGTCCAGGCATGGTGGTGAACACCTGTAATCCCAGTGCTGGAGTGGCTGAAAGAAGGAGAATCACCGTGAGTCCAAGCTGTGTAGTGAGACCCTGCAACAACCAAATACATTTGAAAAAATGATATTAACTTAATTATTTCCATATAGTAGCTGCTGGAGTAGACACTGGCCATTATAATAATCTTGTCAAAATCAAAAATTGAGTAAAAAGTCTATAGCCAACTGGGATGAGTTAGCAGACTGACAGGCAAATCTGCTCATTTAGAGAGAAATTTACATGTAAATATCCACCCCTACTAACCTTAATATCACTTATGTAGTGGTGATTTAAACCTGATAGAGAAAACTTCTTTAACATATATATATATATATGTATGTATATATATGCTGGACTGGAAGTGTGTAATGCTAACATCAGGGGTATGTGGTTATAAATTAGTCTACTAATTGGGTTGGCATAGTTCTGGGCAGGATTAAGGGTGCCCCACTTGGTGTGAATGCTATGCACACTAAGGGTGGGTAGCCTGGATGAGAAACAGAAAGGGTCTTTGGTTTCTTGTCTAAGATATATATGTATACATATATATATATATATGTACATATATATATATATATATATATATATATATCTTATATATTAATCCTTAGTTATTTGGAGGATTATCTTCAGGACCTCCGTAGATACCAAACTTTGAGGATCCTTTGTCCCTGATGTGACGTGGCATCAGATTTGTATGTGAGCTACACAGTCCTCCCTTAGACTTCAAATCCTCCGTAGAGCACTTACGCTGCCCAATACAACATTCATGCTACGTAAGTAGTTTTTAAACTGTATTATATTTGGAAAAATGACAAGAATACATTCCAGACATGTTTAACACAGTCATATTTTTAATCAAATATTTTTGATTTGTAGTTAGTTGGGCCTGAGAATGTAGAATATACAGGTAGAGAGGACTGACTATATTAATCATTAATTGAGAGTATAATTATTGAGTGCTTATTGGATGTTAGGTTCTATACAATGCCTTGGCATGGTGGAAATAAATCAGGTGGAGAAGACCTTATTATCAGGGAATCTACAGATGAATCACAAAGATAGAAAACAAGCAAATGCATTAGCTGGTTCTGAACAAACGGTCTTCAAAGAAACTTGATTAATTACGTGAAATGACAAAGGCGTGGGAAGCCTCGTTGTTCAGAGGTGAATAATGACGCCTAGAGGGAAGTGATTTACCTAAATGAATGGCTGAGTGGTAGAGCTGAAATCTGTCCCCTCTGTCACTCCAGACACTGGCTCTGTCTTTGTTCTGCACATCCTGCCCCTGCCTGAGATTTAGGTGCGATGGGTAGGAGGCTTTGGTGGCTGAGATGGAACTATGATTTTGCATAGCAATTTGCCAGAGACCAGACCAGGTGTTACTATCATCCTACTGAAAACCAGACTGTTGCTAACTGTATTTTGGGAAAAAACATCAGAATCCCAAGGAATGTGAGCAAATCAAGCTCCTTACCCTGGTGCTCATAGCCTCTGCTCCTTTACCCTCTTGGCTACACTGGTCTTCTGCTTAGTCCTCAAACAGGGCAAACTCATTTCTGCACCAGGGCCTTTGTACTTCACAAACCTGATGGCTTCTGGGAATGCCTCTCCTTCAGGTCTTTTCAGGGCCTACTCCTTCACATATCTGGTTACTCAAATGTCATTCTTCAGAGTTTTCTTGAAGATATCTCATACTGTCACCAGTCATTGTCTAAACCTTTATCCTGTTCTGGTTTACTTCAGATCAACAATCACTTCTTGCTGAGGTATTGACCTTTCATACAATCATAAAACCTGTTCATGTTTTATTGACTATTCCTCCTTTTAGAAGGTAAACTCCACAAGGGCAGGAACTGTGTTCAGGCTGTATGTTCTACACCAGATCAGCACAAGGCACAAGAATAAGTACTTGTTAAAGGTAATTCTTGTTAAATGAATCAAGTAAAAAAGCTCCTGGTAGAACGCCTCTCTTGCCTACCATTCCTCTTAAAATTTCCTTTGCTGATATAAAGAATGTCGTCTGCATTGTTTTTCATGCCACCGGAAGTGGTGCCCCCCTGGAGTCCACACAAGTCTGATAGAGTTATGCAGTGGGACCTTGTCTTAGTAACTTTTCTTGTTGCTGAGATGAAATACCCAACCCCCAAAGTTAAAGGAGGCAAGATTTATGTTGACTCAGTTTGCAGAGGTCTCAGTCCATAGTTGGTTGACTCCAAGACAGAGTGACATGGCAGAAAGGACTCAGAGGAGAAACAGCTCATTGCATGACAGGTAGAAGGCAGCAAAGCAGCAAGTATAAACAGCAAGAGTAAGCTTGCCTCTTCCTTTTATCCCACCCAGGCTACTGCCTTTTGCATGGTGCCAACCACACACAGACTAAGGCTGCCTTTTATCCACCGAGAACTATGTTAATTCCAGCCAGTGGCTTCACTTAGTACTCATTCATCCTTGGTCCCAGCATCACATGCCCTAGCTCCAGCTACCTCTGAATAGCCCCACCCATAAGCACATAAAGCTATGAGGGCACACCTAGATACAAGCCATCACAGGCATCTTTCAGCAACCACCAGTCCTAACCACATAGGTCTGGGTTTGGAGTCTGGCTCCATGCCTGCTGCCCGGGGGCATGTATTTAACCTCTGTGTGCATCAGTTTCCTCATCTACCAGATAGGACCTGCTTGGTAGGGTGGTGGGGATAAGGGTTTAATATGCTAATGTAGGCAAAATGCTTCCAAATACAACTTGCTTGTAGAAGGTTCCCAAATATAAAAAAGAACATGACATGTATCTACACCTGATAGGAGCATAAGTCAGATGCTGAGAAGCTATATGGCGTAAACTGGATAAAAATCTAGCTACTACTATTGCTGTGACTTATATCTACATGTCCCCCAAAGCTTCATGGTGTGATCGGAATTTTTGGAGGTGGCTGGATCAGAAGTGTGTAATGCTAAGATCAGGGGTATGTGGTTATAAATTAGATCCCTAATGGGGTTGGCATAGTTCTGGGTAGGATTAAGGGTCCCCCACTTGGGTGTGAATGCTATGCACATTAAGGGTGGGTAGCCTGGATGAGAAACAGAAAGGGTCTTTGGTTGCTTGCTGCCTGCTGCTTTGATGCTTTTGTGCCTGCTGCCTGCCATGAACTCTTTCTCCTCTGTGATGGCCCTCCTCCCTGCCACCCTTCGTTGGAACAAGCCAACTCTGAACTAAGACTTCTACAAACCATGAGCTGCATAAGCCTTTCCTCCTTTAAGTTGGATGAGTATTTTGTCTAAGCAATGAGGAAAAATAACTTAGACAACTACTGATACGGTAGCTACAGGGTTACAAACACAAATGCCACAAGGGCTAGGTGGGTCACTTAAGGGAGTGAAGCTAGCCAAATGCCCACAGGAGACTGAGTGCTTCATTCCCGCGCATAGTTGCAAGCCAGCTGCTGCCATGATATGGCAGTAAGAGTGTTGGCATAGTAGGGCCAGCACTTCCTACTTTGCAGAGATGCCTCAAAGTCTTAATATTCCACCTGAAATATCATAGATTTATAATTCAGATGTTCCTCAATGTACACTAGGATTATGTCTGGTAAACCTGTCATAAGTGGAAAATATCTGAAGTAAAAGGGTGACTAATACACCTAACACATGGGACATCCTGATTTAAAAACACAATACATTGTAGAATGGCATTGTGTCACCACCAGTTCTCCCAGCCCTCAGAGCTGCAGAGTGATGTATCTTCAATTTCTTCTATTTAGGAAAATGTGTCTCTTTGGTGAATTGGTCATTTCATCACTTAAAAGTCTGTAGTTTCTCTTTATGTGTGATATCCAACTTATCACTCATTACAACTTGAAAAGAGTTATTATATTAGTTTGTGACAGCTGCAATCACCAATTGCTATAAACATGATAGCTAATGTAGCATAAATGCATTCTTTTGCAACTTTGGAGCTATGAAGTCTGAACTCAGTTTCACTACACTAAAGTCAAAGTGTAGGCAGACACTTTCAGGACAACCTGGGGTAGATCTCATTTCCTTGACTTTTAAGCTTTCTTTAGCTTCCTGAATTCTTAGGCCTGTAACTATCTCTTCACATCATTTTAACACCTCATTTCTGTCTCCACGTTTCAGACTCCCTTTTCTGTTGCTGAACATCCCTTTACCTTCATTTTATGACATTTGGGATTGCACTTAGAATCTAGTTGAGTGATCCAGAATAATTTCCCCAGCTCCAGATCCTTAATCACACTTGCATAATTCCTTTATCATGTATGATAATATTCACAAATTCCAGGAAGTAGCACTTGAGTATCTTTGGAGACTGTTATTCAGCCTGCCATAGTCTTTTTCTCTGGTCTGTAAAGATTCACATTCATCCTACATGTGAGATACACCCATTCCTTCTGAACTTTTCTCAAAGCCTACCATGACCACATAGATGTTTTTGAATCCTTGTTTCATAATTCTAATATCTGGGTCAAGTTGGGTAAAATTCTTCAATAATCTTCATTTGAAAAAAGGTTAATTTTTCAGTTTTTCATGTGGCAGGCAATTTTAGATTCTGTATTTTGGACATTGGAACATTATAACTGTGATGAGGTGAGAACCCTGCATTCTAATTTTGTATTCTGCATTCTAGTATTGAAGTTCAAGTGTTCTTGTTTGCTTTAGTAGGCCCTTGATTTGAATCAAACTACAAAATCCATATCCTGAACGGCAGCTACAATCCAAGTTCTTTCATTCTCAACTGGAGCATATCTTATGTATACAAGGCACAGGAAAAAGACAGCAATTTAAATCAAGATTGTAGGCAAATGCAGACCTTTCTATCTCTACATTTCCTGTCTTTAGAATTTGCCCCTCATTTTTTGTAGGTGAAATTATTCTTCATTTCTTTCTAGTTTTTGTTAAGGTGAAAAAACCATTAAACTTTGCCCTACAATATTCCAGTTTATTTATATAGTGTTAATTGGCCTATCTTCACCCTTGGCCCATTAAGACAGGTACTATAATTCACTCTTTTTTTTCCTTATCGTGATTGATGTCACCTGAAAATTTTCCTGGCATTCCTCTTTTCTGCCTTCACATTAGGATGGTATTTTGTTTTTGTTTTCTTCCATAGTTCATGTAGTTCTTTGTAAGTTCAGGGATAAGATACCCTAAGAATCCTTCAGCTAGAAATAGAAGTTCACATAGTTTTTAAATTCATCTATTATTATTGCATATTATTATATATCATTGTATATACCAGCATTAAATTCATTTTTACAATGAGTAGTACTATATCAAACTGAGCTAACAGAATTTGTTTACACTTACTTTCCTACTGGTGAGCATTCAGATTATATTAAAGTCAGGGGCTATATGAAGTACAGCTGCTGAATACTGTTTTTACAGGTTGTATTAGTTGGCTTTTCCATTGTTGAGACACAATGCCTGAAAGCCATAGCTCAAAGCGGAGGTATAATTCGGCTTACAATTTCTGGGGACTCAGTCCAGATTAGCTGGCTCAAAAGCCTGAAAGTCACAGTAGAAGAGCCTGGTGAAACAAAGCTACTTAGTTCTTGGTGGCTGGGAAGTAGGCCTGGGAAAAGCACCAGAAAGGACGAGGCAAGAAAGGCTAGAGTGCATCTGATCTCACACCTCCATGACCTGCCCGGACACACCAAGCAGCGTTCTTTACTAGGTTTCTAGATATTTCTTAATCTAATAAAGTTGATTTATCAGGGTTGCCACAAGCTGTTATTTTCAAATCTACTCCTTTCCAAGCATCTTCTTCTGTGATTATCCAATTTCATTAACCCTGGAAGGCAGATATTTCCCAAATTGAAGATCAAGTTCCTTGATAGAGTTGTTACTAATCTAGGCCCATATCTTAGTGCATGGCAGAACTAAATCAACCTGGTTCTGAGGTTCATGCCATTCTACTGCATCTTGTAATTCAAAGAGGGTGGGCGAATTCCTCAGCTCTCATTTCACACTTTTTAGGAAGTAGAGGATGTGGGGAGGCAAATAAAAGGATATAAATAAAATACTTGCAGTTTGAAACTAAAAATTGTGTTTTATTGCTGTTCATTTTCCTTTAAAGAATATTTCATGTATTTATTTGTTATAGAAGTCTTGCTACACAGCTCAGACTCATAGCAATCCTCCTGTCTCAGCCTCCTCAGGGCTGACATTATAGATATGTGCCACTGTGCCTGGTTTTGGTGGCTAACGCGGCTTGCCTGGCATTCTGGAGCTGGCACAGTATGCAGTTCTGGGATCAAACTGGGATCCTGGCACTTGCGAGGTGGGTGCTTAGCTCGCTGAGCTCTCCCCAGCCTTCCCTTCGAGTTTCTGATTTCTTTCTCATGGTGGGGCCTGAGAACTTCATGTATTTACTATGTATGTACAGTTGTAAAACTCTTAGAAATAGAGAATTGTAGCTGAAGAATCAGAAGACTTGAAATCTTGTGCTAGCATTACTGACAACTTGCTGTGTGGCTCTGAAATTCTCCCTCTCTGGGCTCTGTTGCCTTAGCTTTTCCTCTTGAATATTAAGGGAGGCGAGGGAGGCAGAGGCTCTTTAAAGTGGTTATCAGGAACTAGCTCGATTCTTGGAAACTCAGGGGAGTTTTGGTTTCTGAGGGGAATCTAAGGTCAAGTAAACCTTTCAAAAAAGTGGAGCAGATCTTTATACCTCAGGCAGCCTGGTCCACAAGGCTGCTATGTGCTTTGCATAGGCAGTTGAGTGTAATGTCTCAGGCTGCCAGGTACTGGGAGCAGGGCCAGGAAGCCGCATCTTCTGTAGCCTCCTACTGAGGACAGTGTGGACACTGTCACTCATACTAAAGGAAAAGATTCCTGCAGGTGACACAAGGCCAGGTTGCAGCTTATTTTCCTGTTATGACTGAGGGCACTATCTCCCACACCTGCCAGCCAACCTGCTACTTCGGGAATGCAAATAACTCAGCAGCCCCAGTGGGGCAGGTACTTGAGGGCCTTGGTGCCTCAGCTTGTAGAGAGGAAAAGGGAGGGGGCTGTCACTTTCAGGCAAATCTTAGGGCATACGCCACGCCTGTTCTTTATCTCCCAGTGTTGTCCTGAATTATTTAATCCCTCAAGCATATCTTTTTCCCCATTCCTTCCTCCTTCCTTTTCTTCCTTTTTCTTTCACTGTCCCATTCCTCTATCCCTCCTTCTCTCCCTTCCTCCTCCCTTCCTTTCCTCCTTCCTCCCTCCCATCCTTCTTTCCTTTCTCACTTTCCACATTCACATATCAGCACTATCATTTACTTGCTTGTACATCTTTAAATGAACTCATTCATTTTCAAACTAAATTTACTTCAGAATGAAACTTTATGTAATCGTTTCTTTAAAAAAGCCAGTATTACTTGTTGTCCAGAGAAGATAATTATAAACATAAAGAAAAAAAACTGCTTTTCAGTGATCATTGAATACCATTCCCTGAGCTGGACTCTGAGCTTTGACAAAGAAAGGAAAGGAGCAAGTGTTAAGGAGAACAAAGAAGTCCTAACACTAGTTGATGCCCTATAGGAACTCAGCCACACATGGCCTACAACGACTGGATATTTGCCAACACTGTGTCCTCCACTTGCTTGGAAACTCAGTCTTCTCTCCTTAGTCTTGACTGTCACTCCGTGAGTCAGTGAGGGGGACAGTTCATAGACATGAGAACCCCAAGGCCTCTGTGAATGGTCCAGCAATGGTGACTGAAGCCAGGGACTGAACTGGGAGTCATGCTCAAAACTGCATACACTTTTCATTGTCCTCCACTACCCGACATATCTGGTGTTTGGGACTTGGGCATCAAGAATGGGTTCATGGGGCTGGCAAGAGAGCTCAGGGGACCGAAACTCCTGCTTAGGCAAGTACAGGGATCGTCGGTTTGATCCCCAGCACCACATACTATGCCAGTCCTGCTCCCGGGTGAGCTAAGCTGATCAGAGTCCGGGCATAGGGGCACATGCCTGTAATCCCAGGACTGGGAAAGCTGAAAGCAGGAGGATAACTATGAGTCCAAGCTGTGTACTAAGACCCTGCAACACCCAAACACATTAAAAAAAATAAAGAAAGAATAGGTTCATGAGTTGCCTCTTGAGTCTATGATCCCTAAATTCTTTGCATTACTTCCTGTTGTGCACAGTCACATGGTAGGACTTATTGTGTTTCCATCATGTGTTTATACATTAACACTATAGTTATGGTTAAATGAGGTTATATAAGTGACATTCTCATTGAAAATAATGGGCATCTGGGATAAATACACACATCTCTGGTGAACAAATACCCATAGCATCTAAATAGATGAAAAAATGTTCAACATCATTGAGCATTCAAGCAATGCAAGTTAAAAAAAAACACTGAAATTCCATCTCACCCAGACAGAATGGCTGTCATCAAGAAGTCAATCTATAACAAATGTTGGTGTGGCTATGATGAAAAAGGAACCTTTCTCTACTGCTGGTGGGAGTGTAGACTGGTGCAACCACTGTGACAGTCAGCGTGGAGATTCCTCAAAGAACTAGGATTGGAGGGTCCATTCAACCCAGCTGTTCCCCTCTTGGATATTGTCCTGGAACAACTGAAAATATCCTACTACAGAGATGTGGGTATGTGTATGTGTATAGCAGCTCCACTTACTAAGACTTACTTAGCTAAGTCTTAGAAACAACCCAGATGCTCAGCAACAGAGGAATGAATTAAAAGACATCCTATTTTTGTACAATGAAGTACTAGTCAGTTATGAAGAAGGATAAACTTCTACTTTTATAGGTAAATGGATGCAACTAGAGACCATACTCATACATGAAATAGATCAGTCTTACATGTGTGAATGTATTTTCTCTCTAGCATAAGAAACTGGAAGAGTAAGATACAAAATGTATGATATATATTGTAAAAGGGGGAAAAACTGTCCAAAAGGAAAGAACAACTAGGATGTGGGAAAGGAGAAAAGAAGGAAGAGAGAAAAAAGAAAAAAATATATATATGATAGTTATACTGCTAATTTCTATTCATCAAAGGGAATGTTTTGTATTTGTATTGTTTGATGAAATTTGCATGTCTAGCTCAGAAGAATAAGTACCTGCCTGGCAAGTGCAAGGTCCCGAGTTCAATCCCCGGTATCACACAAAATTAAATAAATAAATAAATAAATAAATAAAATTATTATACAAAAAAAGAAATTTGCATGTCTATATCTTATCATCTAAACAACTACTTTGAAGATAATATACAATAATAACCATTATTAATTTTCTATTATTTTGTTTTAAAATTCTGCATCAGTTTATATTGTTTTTTAAAAGAAAATAAATAAAATAAATAAATAAATACAAATAAATAAAACAAAAATAAGAAGAGACGCCTAGGTCTCAGTCTCTCTTTCCCCTACTGCCTGCTTCTTGCCTTCTCCCTGCCTCTTCCTCCCAACCATGCAGAAATGGCTGTCTGAAATCTAGGAGGAGATCCTTCAAGGGCAGCAGAACCCAACTCCGGTAGCACTTTAATTCAGCCTCCAGATCCCTGAGAAAATACATTTCTGTTGATTTATATATCTAACCTATGATATTTTGTTATGGCAAACTGAGCAGGCTAACCTGCCAAAGTAATGACGTTTTGCCATCTAGGTGATCACAGGTAGGCCTTCACTGATGCTCCATAGTTCTAGAGACAGCTTGCAGAAACTTTTTTGACCTCTAAACAGTGCTGTGCCTTTAAGTCAAGACTGCCTGTGCATCTGTCTTCTGAGAAAAGAAAATGCCTGTCATCGTCTATCTCTTGAAAGTGTTTGGAGCACCAGAATGATGCAGAAGACTGGGTCAGAGCCAGCCACTGGGCAAGTAGGCACGGCATGTCAATCTCAGAGATTTGGGACACTTGCACGGAGTAAACAGTGTGTAAGCCTTACATGTGGAGCCAATTAGATGTTGTCTGTAATTCTAGCACAAACGCAAGAAGATTTTTATGTAATAGCCTAGATCTGATGTCAGAATGGGGACATAAAGCACTAGTCCTTACCTTGGGGCCACTGTGCTCTGAGCAGCTTGCTTTCATTCTGTAAGAGTGTACTTCTTTTCCTACCTTAATAAAGATAATAAAGGTAAAACCTCTCTACTTTTTTGCATTTGTCTTGCCTAATTCTTTGATCAGGACATCAAGAACCTGGAAAGAGTCTCTAGAAAGAGGTTCACAACATGTCCAGGATATACTGGTAATTCTCTCTCTCTCTCTCTCTCTCTCTCTCTCTCCCCTCCCACCTTCATCTGCTTCTCCTCCTCCATGCCTCTTCTTTCTCTTCTTCCTCACTCTCGCTCTCACTCTTGCTCCACCCCACCCCCCATGCTGAGTGGGCTCAGGCTGAGAAGGAACTCACTACTTTATTTCCTCCCTTTCTTTCTCTCTTCCCTGGGAAGGCCCTGGTCCATTCCTTCTCCCTTCTCTCCCTGTTGGTTTATTATTGGGTAGAGGGCTCAAATCCTTTATCACTTTTCTGATATTGGTTTTCAGTAAGAGTCAAGGAGCTGGAAGGTGGAAAAATTAATAGAAGCTGGGAAACACATGTTTTCTCATGCCTCTGGGAACTGCTCCCCAGCGTGGTTCATTCTGTGAGAGAGGGGAGGGAGGCGTGTACACTATCTGTCTTCCCTGCTGGTTTAGTTTACTCAGTGTGGTCGCAAGTTGGGTGGGGACTTCTCAGGCATCTTCCTTTGACCCCTTGGTGGAGTGGACTATTTTAGGCTGTGCTACGTCCAACAGGGCTTTTGCAAACCATGTAAGCTCCGTGTGTGACAGCTACTGTTTCGCATTACTATTGGCTCCCATATTTTTGTTCTTCCTGATATTTTGTTTAGCTTTCTTACTTTTAAAATTAAAAAGAGATATTAGTAACCTATTCTCCTACTTGAATAGCCACCTACCCCAGCCTGTCCTTTTTATGGTCACAGTTTCACCTCTGTGGTCTTTTTTTTTTTTTTTTTTTTTTTTTTTTTTTTTTTTTTTTTTTTTTTTTTTTTTTTTTTTTTTTTTTTTTTTTTTTTTTTTTTTTTTTTTTTTTTTTTTTTTTTTTTTTTTTTTTTTTGTCTTTTTGAGATAGGGTCTTGCTATGCAGTTGAGGCTGGCCTTGAGATCACTTCTGTAGCCCAAGCTGGTCTCGAACTCGCACCAATCCTCCTGCCTCAGCGTCTCGAGTGCTGGGATTACAGGCGTGAGCCATCACGCCCGGCACTGTGGTCTTTTATCTCTAGGTATTTTTAATAAACATTTTCCCTAGGGCCCTGTTTCTTAAGAGTTTAGGGAAGCAAAATCCACATTTCTGACATGTTTGTTCATCCTATGGGTCAGGCACATGGTTCACTCATGTTTGGCAGCCATTTTGGTTTACCATGTTGTCAGTCACGTGATTCAGCAATGCACACCCACCAATTACTTTTTCAGCTCACCTCAGTGATGAGAAAAATCCCACCATGATAAATAAGGGCAAAAGACTTTGCTTTCTAGAAATGTATGAACTTCCTCCTCTCTTCTCTTATAAATTGGATTAGATTTCTTTCCTGCTTCTTCTAACAGGAATCCAGGTAATTTAGAAACATGGAGGGTCTGAAGTCTGGGGGTCTGAGCGAAACAAAGTGAATAACCAGTGAAAGTCACCTCAACCAGTTGTGAATATGTAGAAGTAGAACAGGAGTCAATAGATGCACATCTATCCTTACATTTAGAAATTTCTAAGGTCTTATCTTTTTTCCTCATAAATGCTAGAAAACAGATTTCTATCTTTATTTCCTTAAGGTAATTACTAAAGTTTTTTTTAAAGTGTGGATTAAATGGGAAGGCTATCGCTTCTAAAGTAGACAGAGTCATTCTACCCTAGTCTTTAACCATATACCAGTCCAATTATTTAGATACAGGTTGACCAAAATCACATGTTTGTTCATTTTATAATAGGAAATATAAAATGACCATTTTATCAAATTTATTCAATAATTTTTTGTCTGTGTGGTATATCTTGAGACATTAATACAGAATGCAACATTACAATCTGGACAATAGTATCTAGTTTCCTTCTGAATTTCTCTCTCTCTCTCTCTCTCTCTCTTTGAGGGACTGGGTTCAAACTTACAACCTTGTACTTGCCAGGCAGGCACTTATGCCACAGAGCTATCTCCCTGGCCCCTCCTTCTGAATTCTTTTTGCATCATTATCTTTCTTTGAACAACATACTTTACACTGTCGTGTTGGTCTTTCCTTTTTTATGAGATACAGTTTCAATAGAATGTCTACCCGCTGAATTTAATTGTGAAGACATCAATGATGGACATCCTTGTTGATGTTCGCTATTTCATAGTTTTCAGTTGTTGGGTCTGTTAGGTCTACTATAAATTATAAATGCATTCTTGAACCCTCTTGTTCCAAATAAATAACAAATTTCATATTATGTTGTCCAAAAGGTACATAAACATTTTTTTTTCATGTATTCAGTACAGGGTCTACAGGGTCTCACTACACAGATCGGTCTCATAGTGCTCCTCCTGTTTTCAGCCTCTCAAGTGCTACAATTACAGGTGAGTACCACCATGTCCAGTCTCATTTGCTGTCTCAATGTGTTTCCGGGGGCAGGGCCAGTATGGCATGTAGTGCCAGGGATCAAGTCCTGGTCCCTGGATCTGCCTAAGCAGGTGCTTTAATCTGCTGAACTATCTGGCCTGCCCTTGAATAAATAAATATTTTATAACAACTTTTTCTCAGTTTTTGATTATAGAATAGCTTGTTAGATGTTGGTGAACTCTGTTGGCACTACCAATGGAATTATTATAATCTTTGACCATGATTGATTTTTTTTTAGTTTCATGTCTTCTCCCAAGTTCTATAATTTTTATATTACGAATAGCTGACAATAAAGAGGCACCTTTTTCTTTTGATTTCACAACAGACTTTTCTGATATGCTAAATGTCCTTTTCAATTTTTTCTTTTGCAGATCCTTTGGCCATTTCCTTCCATCCAGTCTCAGTGTACTGAATGTGTCCATTTTGTACTATAAAAGCATCACTGAGCTTCATAGAAGTATAAAAATTGCATCTAGTGTACTTATGATGAATTTTTATAGACAGCAACACAAAATTATAGGTTATTTTTCACAAATAAAAGAAACACGAATCTGTAAAAAAATAACTGGAACTTATAATTAGACTTCACTAGAAACAAGCATCAAAGGTGAATACAACATTCTAAATAAAAATTATGAACAACATAGTTGACATAAAACAAATAAGTCAATGTACAAGTATGTCATATGCAAACAAACACTGATTGATTAAAAGGATCCCTGCTTGAGTGACACTTGAAATAGTCAATACATAAACAAATACACTGCCCAAATGATATTCTCAAAAAACTGTTGAGTAGTTAAGGAGTTATAGTAGGTTTCAGACAATAACGATGGCTACAAAAAACCTCCAGTGTTACTTGCCTTGCCAGAGGCATCTGGCAATACAACTGCATCTTCATGCAGGATGCTCTGGGGACCCAGTTAGTCCTCATCCTTCTACAGATAATGCTTTCTGGAACTCAGGTTTACTCTTCTGTTTCTCTCTTTGCAGGACTCATGCAGGTAGACAGTTGGAACACTAAGAATTTCACCCTTGTTATTTACAACACATCTTCTGTAACAATCCTGTTTACATCCAGTGTGAACTAAAAAATGGTAAGGGTTGAGTATAGGATGGCAGTCTAATTTACAATAACATTCTTCAGTTAGCTCTTTTTTTCTTTTTCAAAAGGCAACGAAAGTAAAACAAAATCTCTATGTTCAGGTTTTTGTGTTTTATTGTTTGTACAAAGGCCCCAAACCATGGTCCTCAAAGAGTGCTAGGGCTTGTGTCTTGATGTTCTTCTGAAGTGTTGTGTCCTCATATGTGGAGCTTTGTGTAGGTGGCTGGATCTAGGGTGTGTGATGCTGGGCTTAAGGGTGTGCCACTACTAAATTAGTCCTCTGATTGGATTAGCATTTTTCTGGGTGCAGATAATGGGAACGGCCTTCCAGGGTGTGGTGGGTACCATCCAAAAGGCAGGTGTCCTGGGATATTTGGAGCTGATCAGTCTCCCAATCTTATGGATGAGTTTATGGAAAAAGATAAAATAATACAAGATGGTCTGTGGGCATCCGGGAAGGTCAGACAGAACTCTCTTGAAATTAAGACAGAGACTTCTCTGGACTGCCAGCATTTATTGGATATCATATCAGGAGGCACATAAGGAGTCCATGGAATAGCTGAGGTAAAATGCATGAAAATGAGCAGGCTCTTGAGAAGTTAGAACAAAGACAATCTAACCAATATACATCTTGCTGATTGAATTATCTGGCCTCCAAAGTTGGGAAGTCTGTTGTTCTTAAACTCTGAATGAGATTCAGTGGCTGCAGCCATAGTTATTATTTTGCCTTCAGAGTCTGAATATGAGTTTTCCCAACACAGTCAGAGAGCAACGTGGTCAGCAACTTAACCCTTACACTACCCAGTCTTCAACACGGGGAAGGATAAAAAGGAGAGGCAGGCTGCTGCTTGCTTCTTACTGTTTCCTGCCTAGTATTCCATGAACTGTTCCTCCTCTGTGCTCTCTCTGCCATGCTACTCTTTCTTGACACCAGCCAGTGGTGGACTGAAACTTCAGACTGTGAGCCACAAAAAACCTTTTCTTCTCTAATCTTGAGTGATATGCATTTTGTCTCAGAAGTGGAAAAATGTAACTAAAACAAAGAGGCCTCCAAGGAAGAGGAAATTGTTTTTGAGAGGAATAGGAACTTCTTCCATCTATTTAATGAAATCACACTCATAAGTCTCCTCACACTCCTCCTTATCATCCTCAGACCAGTAAATCAATGCCTCAGACAGCTTTTAGCCTTGTAGGAAGGACATACTCAGTGTGCAGCTTCTTACCTTTCTGACTCACAGAGTATCTTGCCCCTAAGATAGGTTTCAGGAGTAGAGAGGGCTTCTTGAGCCCACGCCCTTTTTTAGTGGCAGGCACCCAACAATGGAAGCAATGGTTAGGCCAGTTTTCAGGAGATCCTGATAGGTTCACAGATGGGTTTCAAACCCTAACCCTTGCTTTTGACCTGTCATGGTGCAATTTGTCTTGGCCGTTTGCTGCACCCAAGAACCCTATGACATGATTGCTGGACACAACTTTCTTGTGTTTAACAACTAGGATCTAGATGACAGTGCAAGGAGAGAGCTAATAAAAAGGCCCAAATTGTGGGTGCTGCAAGTAGCAATGCTTTATGCACTCCCAAGTCATCCAGAGGAAATCCCAATGTTAGTGAGGGAAAAGAGTCACTGCTTTACAGGTAAGAAACTAAGCACTGGGCATGCCATTGTACCGTGTCACCACCTGGACCCTGCTCTGTGGGTCAGGTGGCTGATGTGCCCGACTCACAACACTAGAAGAATAATTACCTCCACTCCCAGAGAAGAATTGGAGAAGCCAACACTCTCACCTTCCACTCTGGGGAAGAGGACAGAAAGGCCCCAGGGCAATTGTTCTCCACCAATATCTCCATCTTCTGTGAGAAACCGTGGGAGAGCTTGAATGTCATGGAATAAAGCTATCCCCACCTGGACTGCTTGAGGAGAAAGACAAACCAAAATAAGAAAGCTCTTCCTCTGGACCCCTGGAAGACCAAAGGCTTCTTTTCAAAAAATAAGACTCCAGTACTGCTCTAAGAACAGACAAGTAGGGTCAGTAGTCATTCCTAATCTAACACAGCTTAAATGAGTACTTATATTTAGACTCCTGTTCTTAACTAGATCCATGATGTGAGTAATCTTGCTAGGGCTTCAGCTAAATCTAATATCTCTCTTTGTCATGTTTTTCCTCCACAGGATGTGAGAAAATCTCTAATTTCTAGATTTCCCATGGTGCACCTTTTAAGACATTTTTCTGATCTTCTCCTTTTATTTATGCTATACATCCTTAAACTAGTAAAGTTTATCCTTTCGTGGCTTTAGCTGATGATCTAGACTATACCCTTGACTCTTGAAAAATTCACTAAGTTTTCTTCCACTTTAAGCAGGCAGCTCAACAGTTCTTTACATATAGGCACTGACACGTTTGTTTGTTTTTTTTTAAATTCAACTGGTGAGCTACAGCATATCAAGGCAGTTGGAGAGAGAATAATCCACAGTAGGTAAGGCTCACGTCTTCTTTCAGTTGGAAGTAGCTATATGAAGATAGAGACCATCACATCCTCATCATCCTAAAAGAAATGTGGAGATTTAGGTCTCAGGGGCAAATGAGGCAGGGCACTAGCATGTGGCCAGCTGGTGGGGCAAGTGGGCGTGACCTGTCAATCACAGGCCTCTGAGTACATTCCAAGTGAAACAGTGCCTAAGCCTTGCCCCTGGAGCAACCTGAAAGTGCTGATTTTAATTCCTATGGCACAAAAGCAAGCAGGATTTTGGCAGGATGACCTAGATCTGATGTCAGAATGAGGAACACAAAAGATGCTGGCCATTAATTTCATGGCTAGCATGCTCTTTTCAGTGGGTTTTCTGTCACCCTGCACAGTGCACTTCTTTTCCTGCCTTTAATATATGTAAAACTCACTACCTTTGCACTTGTATTGTCCAGTTCTTTTTTTTTTTTGTCTTTTTGAGTCAAGGTCTTGCTATGCAATTCTGGCTGGCCTTGAGCTCATTTTTGTAGCCCTGGCTGGTCTGGAACTCGCACAGATCCTGCCTCAGCCTCCTAAGTGCTGGGATTACAGGCGTGCGCCACCACGCCTGGCTTGTCCAGTTCTTTGATCAGGACACCAAGGACCTAGAAAGAATCACTAGAAGGGACCCAAAGCACCCCAAAAAGTCCACTAATAAGATGGTCATAAATATAAGTCAAAGCTAAAGGGAATAGGCGGCTCATCATGGACCTACGCTTGCATCTCCCAGATGATAAAAGCAAAGTATCGAGGAGCCTGGATCCCACGAATTATGGATGGGGATATTGTGCTGTGACTCCCAGTACAGTACTTGCTCTGTACCAGGAAAGTACAGAAAGTAGAAGTTACTGTCAATAGTGACACATTAACTATCCTCTGTAGTATATCATGAGCATCTATGCAGATTCTGCCAAGTCCGTTTCATCCCTTTTAACAACTTCATAGATTTCTAGCATACTCATAGATCATACTTATTCACTACAGCTTTTAATTTTTGGATTCAAAGTATTCCATCAATCACTAATGTAAACTATGCAATAATTGAAACATGTATGTGAGGCCCAATCTTGTGCATAGATTTTTACACATTCAGCACCAAAAATAAATCTAGAGAAAGAGAAATTCTAAGTCACAAGAGATACAAATAGACATTTTCCTGTTCACTGTCAACATTGCCCTTACAGGCTGCTTCATGTTGCCCTTCATTTGAAAATATATGAGACCAGGGTACTTCTTTTCTCCATCCTGGAAAGCTTTAAGCATTTTTAATATTTAAATGAGAAGATATAGTATCATTATATTCTTTTGCATTTGTTTGATCAGTAGTAAGAGAGTCTGGGCATTTTTCATACATGTTTGTTATCTATTTGCATGGCAGCTCCTTTTTATGTCAGTTTTGTCACTCTTTCTTTGATAGTTTCTGTTTCAGTTATCTTGCACAGAAGTGGGCTCCCCCTGGGTGAGACTCTAGGGACTTGGCTGTTACCTGCAGGCAGGAAGTATGAACATGCTAGCGGGAGTTACAAGGTATGCTATCATGCTGCAGGATCATGGGTGTGGCTCAGTCTTGGTCCTCTCCTATTCAACCTTAGCAAGGCTCCCCCACAACAGCATGGGGGAAATGACCTCTGAGCCAGAACTCAAGGCCCCATTACCCCCCCTCTGCCTGCCTTTCTGCTTCCTTACACACCAAGCTGCTGCTATCTTAACAACACCTGCATTTCTCTTCAATCTCCTGGGCTTTGCACATGTCCTACTTCTGCGTGAAGCATGCACTCCTTTTCCTAAGGAAAACCCTATGTATCCTTGAGTACCTCATTCCATTGTGATCAACTCAAGTGACCCTTCTTTGACCCCCTTACCTGAGATAGTTGTCTCGTCTGTGTCAGCCCTTTACAGCACTGCTAAGGCTCTTGTTCAAATATCTGGTGAATATTTGGATATTTAAAGTACAATAAAAGAAACATTGCCACTACCCGCCCCCCCAATACTCTACCTCACTTTGAACATACTCCACCACTCTTGTCAGTTTCTGAAGCAGTTCTGGAAGTCCTCTTTTGTTAATATCTTTCTAAGGTAAGAAAAAAATATGATGAGAACTGCTACTAAGCACCATCGAGTGGGAATGCTGGCCCATAAAAACATTACACTGTGTCCTCAACCACTTTATTCACTCGACCTGGCACTTGGAAGCATCTGATTCTCCCTCTAAGTCAAAATGACCACGAAGCCCAATTTGAACCTATTCGTGACATGGAGACAGCTGTGACCATGCAACTGGAGACACATGGGAGCACAAATGAACAAGAGTGGTGGAGTGAGTGTGTTCATGGAGCACCAGGGTCTTAGGAAAAGGGGAGCAGAGAGGCCTTGAAGGACTTGGACTTGTGCTAGGGATTTGGTGGAAAGCTTAAGGAAGAGCGATCTTGATTTGGATTGGATGCAGTCAGGAATGGAATGGAGAGGGCGGCCGTGGCGGCGCCTGGGAAGCGATTCGTGAGCCTAAATGAAGATTTAGAAGAAATTGCTTCCATCGACCTGAAGTATCTGATGGTGTCAGCGATACAAGGAGCCCTCACCATGAAACAAGTCAACCCCAGCAAGTGTCTAGATCATTTACAGCAGGCTCGAGAACATTTTATAAACTACTTAACTCAGTGCCGTTATTACCATATGGCAGAGTTTCAACTGCCCAAAGACAAGGGCAACTCAGCTGAAAATAACTCTGCTAGTTCCTCCGTGGCCTATGCTAACCTCCTTGCTATGGGATCTCAAAGAAAGGCTAAAATAGAGAGATACAAGCAGAAGAAAGAGGTGGAACATAGATTGTCTATACTGAAATCTGTTGTGGAAAGTGCTCAAACAGATGATGAGCAAATTCCGGAATATTACCTCCTTCAACTGCGGTGGTGGGTTGGAATCACCTTAGAGGAGATTGAGAGCATTGACCAAGAAGTAAAGATCCTAGGAGAAAAAGACACTTTAAGAGAGGCATCAACTTCTCAGTCATCTCTTCAGGATTGACCTCCAGTGAAATCCTTCATCCTCACTTGGAACAAGGCCCAATCCAAAGTATTTGGAGCTAGTTATCCAAGTGTGGCAACTATGACAGTGAGTGACTGGTATGAGCAGCATCAGAAGCATGGAGTATTACCAGATCAGGGAATAGCCAACTCAACAACAGCTGAGGCTGACTTCCAGAGGGTGGCTGAGCAACAGGACAGTGAAGAAAAGGAGAAAGAAGATGATGAGAAGGTGCTCCAGAGAGCACGGGAGTGGAATGAGTGGAAGGACACCCACTCACAGGGCTATGGCAACCGACAGAACATGGGGTGGTTTTTCCACAACTTGACAGGAATCCAGGGCATGGACCTTTCCAGCCAAGGAAACTGTCATCTTGCCCTCCCTGGTTCCAGTTTCACCTGCGTACAACAAAGGCAATGATAGTGACTCTCTTGCTTTGCATTCAACAAAATATCGAGTGATTAAGTATGTATTTGTACCCTAGGTAATAACCATTTATAATGTTTTGACATTACTAATTCTTATGGTGTATCCTGATTTCTTAAGTGGACAACAGAGTACACTGACAAGTGACTATATAATCAATGGCATATGAATTCTCTTTAAAATGAAATAATAAAACCTCTTCTTGCTGGGTATGGTGGCTCACACCTGTAATCCCAGCACTCGGGAGGCTGAGGCAGGAGGATTGGTGCAAGTTCAAGACCAGCCTGGGCTACAAAAGTGAGCTCAAGGCCAGCCTCAACTGCATAGCGAGACCCTGTCTCAAAAAGACAAAAAAAAAAAATTAAAAAAATTAAAAAAATGAAACCTCTTCTAGTCCATGAGTCTGTGAAAAAAAAAAGGGATGGAATGGATACTGAGAATGGTCTTATCTGTAAATTTCATCTGGAAGGAGGGAAGTCCAGACCAAGGATAAAGCTGGACAGGGTGAAGAAGCATGCCAGCCTCCTTCACCAGGATAGGGCATAAATAGGTTTATCATGGGGTAGACAGTGTTTTTGATTATGCGATATAGAGTGATCTTAGTTTTTTCTTGTCCCTGGTAGTCAAAGAGTTGCCTTTCCTGGCGGTTGGTGTTCTGTGACATCCTTAGCTTGAGTACCAGGCCAACCCCCAATTACTCACCAGCTGGTCATAGGCTCACCCTCTCTGTGACTTGTCAACCCATCCCACCTCTCTCTCTCCCCCATGGCCTGCATCACATTTATTTACCTGTTCTGGTCCACTGTCAACACTTGTTCTTTAGATAGAGCCTCACACGGGTGGCGCATGGGAACTCAGAGGGCCCCGATTATTCAGAAGTCAGCATATGTGCATTTCTATGTGTGTCCAGTATTCACAGACAACAAGACGCTTCCCCATTCCTGTTTCTTTGTAGGCTCAATTTCTTCATCCTTGAGGTGATGTTCTCAGCACCAAGTTCCTTATGGACCATTTTTATTTGCTTTTAGAAGGGACTGAAAAAAATCTTTTCTGTTCTCAAGGAGGAGTGTAAGTCTTTGTTCCCTGATGAAATTAGTGGCTTCTAGCATCTATGGACAAGCATGGATGGGGTGTGTGTGTGCACGTGTGTGTGTGTGTGTGTGTGTGTGTGTGTGCGCGCATGCACATGGGCATGGGAGTATGACTTTTGTGTCATGTCCAAGCTCTGTGTGTGTGTAGTTTCCCCATGTTATCTACTCTGAGGACCACCTATCTACCTCTCATTTGAGAATTTGGGTTCATGAGCATGGGGTGAGGGAGCCAAAGTGATCCTCTGGGTCCTGAAAGGCCATCATACATCTATTGCTAAAACTATGGAGTTGGGGAAGGGAGTTAGTACATTGTGTTAGGTGGAATGATGGGAGAGACCTTATTCCTCCTATGATGTGCAGATTTCCCAAGTGCTGCACACTAGACCCTGGCACATCGTTAAATTCATTTTTTGGCACAGAACTATAAAACTAATCTGAGGAGATCAAATTTTGCTGATTTTCATCAGATTGGTAATTTAAGAGCATTTCCTTTGGGCACATTTGCCAGTGTGATCCCAGTAGCTTTATACTTGATGCTCACAGAAAGCCTGGTCTTGGCCCCACTACTCATCTCCGTTTAACAGATGGTGCTTGGAGACTCAGAGAAGTGTAGCGCTGGCCCAGGAGGTAAAGCTCCAAACAGGACTGGAACCCAGCTCTGTCTGAGGGCAAAACAGTGTGCTTATTCCTTCTAGCTTTTATCCCACTTTTCTTCCAAGGGCTGGTAGTTTGTAATAGTGATCATGAACCATCTGTCTTTTCTGTCTCTGCTCTTCATGTTTCAAGCAGCTTGGGACAGGGGCAGCAAGCAGTTTGGTTATTTCTCACTTTTAATATCTCTCCTCTAACAGGCACAGACTCAGTTAAACCCAGTCATTAGTGGACAGAAAGGCACTTAATCAGCCCAGGAAAGAGGTAGGCATGATTTGGAGAGTAGATCTGGTCAAGCTTATCCTGGAGAAGTTGCTCCACCACATAACTAAGGGACTGAACCAACCACAGTGTTGGGGCTGAGAGATGCCAAGGTCTTCAGATGCAAAAGACCAATTGATTTTGTTTGCTCATTTATTCATTTTTCCTTCAGTCACTCATTCACTCAACATTGACTAAAGACATTCCCTCCATCAGGGACTGCTGAGTGCCAAGGTAGTCATCAAGATCCAGTTATCACCCTTAGAGCTGACCATTCCCAGGGTAGTGATGATGAACCTATGTGGCCAAGTGTCCAAACCTGAAATCCAACACTGCAATGAAACCTGAGACCAAAATTGGAGTTCAGCAAAGCCACTCTTATCTGGTGCTTGGCTTCCTAGGGGCCTTGGCTTGCATGTCAGGTGGAGGGCTCTACGTGCTCACTGCAGCACGTGAGCCACAGGCTCGCCACCACTGCTTGATGGAAATCCAAACCTCTAGAGAGGAAATGGAAGGACTTGTGTAAGGGCCCAGAGCTGTGAGAACAGACATGGCTATGGGTCAGAAACGACTTCCCAGAGCAAGTACATTCATGCATCACTTAATGGCGAACACAGGTGATGAGAAATGTGTCCTGGGGCTTGTACAATTCTCCTCTTCTGTGAACATCACAGCATGATGGTGATGAAGTTACTAGGCAACGCAGTCTTATGGAAACACTGTTGAGTGTGCAGTTCACCTCTGAGCTTGATGGAAACACCCTTATACACAGCATCTGGTTGTAGTGTCTCAGAGGAGAATCGAAGGTGGGGGGAGGGATTTGCAGAGAAAGAAGGTGAGCCTGGCAGAGAGAATGGAAACAGCAGCCTGAGATGAACAGTATTTCAGAGGATGGTGAGATTGGTAGCCAGATTTACTGGTGTCTATACCGGTGGTGTCCTGGAGCCTGCTCAGACAGGCTCACAACTGCTGACTGCTTTGAGGAGTTTCATGTCAAATTAGCCATTGTTAAAAACTTAAAATTTACAGTGAATATGTTTTTATAAGCAAAGATAATAAGTACATCTCATCACTCTCCAGTTAGTTTATTCTGTTTTGCTGTTGGTGATGTACTGAGTTTACATCTGTTCTATCCTGGTGGCGGAGCCCATGTTGAATGCTACAGGTAGCACCTTTTCCCAGCACTGGTGTCATAGAGTGTGAGTGGCTCAGAATCAGTCGTGGAAGCAATATTTACCCTAACATAATGAGCAGACATCACAAGTGGGCTCCACTTCCTCTCTCCAGAGGGACAGCTGTTTAGTATTTACCTGCATACAATTGCTATAAAATGTACATGTACAAGAATGCAGAAGTCACAAGTACAATTTTCTATGCTCAATAACCTTCCTCAAATGAACATATCTGTATGATCAGCACTTAGGTCAAATGTCATATAGCTACCAGTACCCAATAGCCCTCTCATACCATTTTTACCAGTCACTGGCCACCCTACCAAGACTAATCACAATAGTGACTTGGCAGTATGATTCTCTTAGCTAAGGAAGGCTTCTTCCTACCTTTCATTTCCATATCCTTCTTCTACATTTTGGTGTCAAGCTTTTTGGTATATATTTCACCACTATTCTATTTTAAATACTTTTAAATTATATTAGGAATGCAACATTCCTGGAAACACATAAGAAAATACATGTATACAAAATCCCTTGAGAGAGCCACCTGCTTATTTAATTGCCTGGGATAGGCAGAGAGGATATGAGCAAATATGGTTGGATATGAGGCCCAAAGTTTTCATCAGAAACATGAAGACATGGCAAGGACTCTAAGAGCCATGAACATGACTGAGGACCTAAAAGACACTGGGTCAGTGAGGAGCACAGAGTACAACCAACTGTGACTCTTAGGAAGCTCTCATGTTCTGCAATGGGAGGTAGCAGCAAAGGCAGGAAGCCCTGTCTGGAGGCTTTTGTTGGACGGGGATGGAGATGTTGGTGGCCTGGGCTGAAGAAGCATCTTTCTGAAGGCCTCTTCTAGCAGTTAGGCTAAGAGCAGGAGCTTCAGAGCCAGGTGTACTAGTAGTTGGTTTCTCTCCAATACCTACTAGCTCTGCCTTAGAACAGTTAGTTAATTTACCTGAGAAGTGCTTCACCTCTGTAACACATGAAAAGAATGATAGCCCCAGCCTCAGTCGTGGTTGGGATTATTAACTAAGCAACAGGAAGTACTTGGTTCATGACAATCACTCAGTAGGCATTAAATGTGGCAGATACAATATTTGCTTGACCTAAGAAAAGGAGAGAAATGTTCTCCAAGCAGGTGTACTACCTTCAAGATAGAGTCTGCATTTTTTCCTTCTTCTTCTTCTTGGGGTCTTCTGATGGCTCCTGTGAGGAGAGTCAGATGCCCAGGGAGTTCTTTGGGGAACTCCAGGGAAAATGGATGCACACAGTGGCTACCATGTTGCAATATTTTTGTTCTTTGAACCTGTAAGGAGGTGCTGAGCTGAGGAGGCCAGGGACAAAAGCCTATCTCACTGCATTTTCAGGGCAGCTATCTCAGTTACTTTTCTCTCATTGCTGGGACAAAATACCTGACACCCAAAATCAAAGAAGGAAGGGTTTGGTTAATTCACAGTTTGTGAAGGTTTCGGTCCACACTTAGCCGGCTCCAAGGCACAGTGGTATATGGCAGAGGGCAGCCATGCATGATAGCAGAAAATAGCAGAGAACAAATGGAGGAGGAGCAGCCGCGGCAGCTAGCAAGGCCCTCTCTCTTCCTGATGCTGTATTCAGGCTATCGGCCCCAGGGTGGGTACAGCACTCACGTGCATAATTGCAGCACTGGTCCATGAATTCATCACAAACTCTAGAAGCTTGCTCCAAAGACTGTGTCTTAGTTACTCATGTCTCGTTGCTGGGATGAATACCCTATACCCAAAATGAAAGAAGGAAAGGTTTATTTAGCTCACAGTTACTGGAGGTTTAAATCTGTATTTGGCTGGTTCCAAGGCAGAGTGGAACAGGGCAGAGAGCATCCAGTTCATGGTGGTAGAACAGCAACAATGGCAACACACCAACAACAGCAACCCAGAGTTCATTTCTCTGTCTCTCTGATATTGCATTCAGGCTCTCTACCTTAGGCTATCTGCCTCATGTCACACCCATAATCCCAGCAGTACTCAGACCTATAATCTCATCCTTGCATCACCCATAATCTCAGGGGATCATGAATTAATCTCAAACTCTAGAAGCCCCACCTCATGATAAGAGGCTTTAGGGGTATAGCTAGACACAAACCATAACAGACTGCATATGGCTTTTCACAGGGGCAACTAGATACAAACCATAACAACATTCATGAGAAAATTGAGTATGTTCTCAGAGAGAACAGCTTGGGCTTTCTCCTGCAGAAGTGCAGGGTAGCAAGGGCCAGGGAGTATAGTATATCTAGGGCAGATAGCTGAGACAAGCCTTCCACATGGGCAATGCTCAGACCTCTAGTGATGAGCTGGCCAGCTTGGGCCCTCCTGATTTGGGTGCAGTGTTCCCATATCTTCATCAGTGAGAATATTTCTTCTGGTTTGTTCATCATGGGACCTCCCAGTTCCCATTACTAAGGTATAAAGAGAGCATAAAACCGCTGTCCCAGATCCTTCTGGCTTTCCTAAACCTATGAGATTCAATTCTTCATAGGGCAAATAGACCACATAAAAGTTCACACTTTCCAGGGGTGTTGTATTATGTGAGATAGCCGCATGCCTTCACATCCAGTTCCCGGTGAACAGCAGGCATCCCATAAAGGTGGTGGTTCTTCTGTAGACCTCTACCTCTTTCTCCCTGATCATCTCCTTCCTTTCCAATCTGCTGCCAGAATCACTCTATTTCAACTGCCAGCAATGTCAAGGCCAGCTGCAACTATCCTTAAACTCTACCAATTCTCTATTGTTTCCCATTGGCTTTTCAGCAAATAAAACATCTACTTTTTTTTTTTTTTTTTTTTGTCTTTTTGAGACAGGGTCTCACTATGCAGTTCTGGCTGGCCTTGAGCTCACTTTTGTAGCCCAGGCTGGTCTCAAAGAACTCACACTGATCCTCCTGCCTCAGCCTCCCGAGTGCTGGGATTACAGGCAGGCGCCACCATGTCCAGATTACAGGCAGGCGCCACCATGTCCAGCCTATCTACTTTCTTTGGGATTCACATTTTAGATAAGCTATGGGTCCCATGTTACTCCATTTATCTTTGAATATGGCCCTGATGGTAGCCTTCAAAGGCCCAAGTCTGTGATGGGAACCCATTCCTCTGTCATAGTAGAAAGAACTTAGCTTGGGTCAGGGGTTACCCAGAACAGGACAAATAAGGCCTGCCAGGAGATGGTGTCATGTACCAATATGGCACGTTCCTTGGGCTCCAGCAGGAAAGGGGGTGGATTCTAGCAACATGTGACTGATGATGTCACTGTACACGAAGATAGTGATGATAGCTAAAATAAAAAATGACTCACCTTCCATCACCCACTAGGAAACAACTGTTAATATGGTAGCTCAGTTGTAGTATTTCTTGACTTTTATCCTTGCAAATTTATCACCAAAATTAATGAAATTATTTTAACATAAACTATATAAAGTATGATGTACTCTGGTTTGAAGAATACTACATAAAATCTGTATAAAAGTTGGAAATTAAAACATTATAAGGCAGGATTTGGGGGGACTGGAGTGAAGTGGTGGGGAGGTGAGTGTGTAAACCGGTGGTTTGTGTTAACTCCTTTTTATCACTCTCCAGCCCCAGTCTCACCTGTCACCCTCTTGCAGCCTTCCTGGTCTTTGTGACCACAGCAAGTCTTCTTCAGATTTTTCATTTATATTGGGGAGCATGGCTTCAGGTTAGAGTCGAAGCATCAGAGGCAAATAAATTCCAGTGCACCCATAACACTGCACATAGAATTAAGTACTTGCTGGAAAATCAGTTATTCTTTTCTCTTTTCCATCTGCCTTCCCTCTATTTCTTTTTTTGTACTAGGAATTGAAATCAGGGCCTCATACTTCCCAGGCAGGTGCTGTACTGCTGAGCTCCGTCCCAGCCCCACCCATTTTTTCTCTTCCGTCTCTGCATGGAGGAGCAGCCCTCAGCAGTGGGGTCCCTCCTGACCTGCCTCCCACCATCTGCCGTGCTCACCCAGGTGCTCCCAGCACTGCTCTGCCCCTGAGTTCCTAGCGCTGCTACCAGGAACTCCCTGAGTGCACATTTGCCGGCTAGGTTAGAGCTGGCAGGGTCCCTATGTTGTCGGAGCCCTGCAGGCTTCCCATTATTACTTGTGCCCATTAAATTCTGGGCCAAGAAGAAAAGAGATTTGAGGCTGTGGACCGTGGTTTTAAATCGCCCGCTCTCTTCCAGGCTGGGTTCAGCTATCTGGGCCCCTCTGCACTCATTCTCACCCAACCTGGAGAGAGGGCAGACAGGAAGGTGTACAGCGGAGAGGGTGAGGCTGCGCGGACTACCTGGGCAAATTCCACGGCGGTGTGATCTACTATGCTAAAAATCCTGTCCTGGGCTTCAGGGATTTGCATCTTAACTCTGCTTGTGACCTCACTGTCCCATTTGTCCAGTCTATTTTCCTCAGAGCCTTGAGATTCCTCCCTGGGCAGCCAGGGTTAGTGTGCTCTGAGTTTCCTGGTCTTGGTTTTTTTTTTAGTTTGTTTGTTTGTTTTTGTTTTTGTTTTGGGGGACTGGAGTTTGAACTCACAACCTTGCACTTGCCAGGCAGGCCCTTGTGCCACAGAGCTATCTCCCCAACCCCCCACCTTTTCTTGGTCTTGAACCATCTTTATCTTGCTCTTCCTTCAGCCATCTCTGCCAGTAGAAGTGTTGCCGCGCAGCAGGATTCCCCAGAGAAGCCTGCACTTTTCCTTGGTTTTCACGATTTTTCATCCTATGTTAAATTCTGGGTTTCCCATGACTAGGGGCTCTGAAGAAGGGCTTCAGCCATGGAATCAGTGGATCTATACGACTCCTAGCTTGGGTCCTACGAGGATTAACTAGCTACAGAATATCTCTAGACCTCAGCGTTCTCACCTTTGAAATGGAAATAAGGGTGCTGATTGCGTTGGAATATGTTGACAATAAAGTAGGTTCAGTGCTATTTCAGTGCCCAGCACCTAGTAACACCACGATAGATGCTAGTACTACCATCACCTTTACCGTCATCGTCGTTGTTATCGTCATCGTCGTCATCATCATCCTCTTAGTGCTTTTAGCTACTGCTTCCCTCTGTCCCTCTATGGAAGGAAAGATCCCCTTCACTCCCCTCCCCCTGGCATGAGCACCTGCCTCTCTACACACCCAAGGAGGAGAGACTCCAGCTCTGACTCACACATGCTTCTGTAGTCACTGTGCCTGGGATTCCCAGAAATCCCTAGTATAGACTCTCCTGGACCGCATGGCCTCTGGAGCTACTGCTACTGGCATTGATCACTGCTGCAGAGCAAGAATCAGAGACATTCAAGCATGGAGTGGGTGAATATGTCAGGCAAGTCACTCAACCACTGAGAACCTCGGTTTTCTTAGCTGTGTCACAAGACTGTCACTGCTCTTTTCCATTGCTGGAGAGGACCAAATAATCGTAGTATAGTTTTAAAGTTTGCATGAACTGTAAAGACTGGGAGATGTCTGTTCCACATTAAGTACTTAACTCAGGTAAGTTCCTTCCACATACCTACCCATTCCATGGATGCCTGTCTTTGGGTTGAAGGCCTCTGTCTGGTCTCCCTGCCACCCAAGAGGGGGATGAGAGCTTCCAACTCATGATTTCTCTGCCTCTTGCCCAAATGTTTTTGGCCTGAAGCTCTCCTCGACCCCACATTGAATCAACCAAGCAGCTGGGGACTGAGAAAGTCACAAGGAAGGGCTATACACTTTTGCACAAAGTTGTTGTTATTTTTATTAGAAAGAAAATAAGAAATCGGACAACACTTCCTCAGATGTGATGTGAGCAAACATCACAGGCATATAAAGTACCTACGAAAAAGGAGAAAGAGGATTCCTGGGAGCTGCACTCACCGACCCTGGCAGGGAGGCTGAGGGTTTTCCCTGGAGGCTGTTGTTTCTCAGACAAACATCCACCTCTCCTGGGCTGTGGAGAAGGAAGTGCTCACTCTGCCTTGTTTTCTCTTGGAAACCTTGGCCACTGCCAACTCACTGGTCCGTCACACACACACACACACACACACACACACACACACACACACGAAGCCGAGCTTTATGAGATTTTTGCAGCAGGGTAGCCTGGGGTGGAGCATTTAGGGCGCGCCCTTTCTCTCACTGACCCTGGATCTGTTCACGACCTGTGGAAAGCTGCAGAAGGGTCATGCCACATGGCACTTGCTGGCTGTGCCATCCTGCGGGGCGCTGGACCTGTCCTCTCTAAATTAAGCCACCTGGCAGGGAGTTGCTTGTTCCCTTGAGTGGTAGCTAGATGAGTATCTGCAGGAAAGTTGGAGCAAACAGAATAAGGACAGATTGGAACAAGACAGACCTGGCTGGCGTTGGATTTTGAGGAAGCACCAGAGGACGGGGGAGGAGTCTGGGCCTCTCTGCTGCCATTGGCTTCTCACTCAGACCTCTCCTAGCTGCTCAGCCAGCCCTCTGTTCCCACTCCCTGTAGTTCAATCCTTGGGGTTACTCAGACCCAGATTTCACTTGTAGCTCTGGAATCTCCTACTTTGTAAGACTCTGGGAAAGTTACTTAACTGCCTCAATCTCTGTTTTTTTTTTCTGTTAATGAAGAGATTGCTGTGACTCCCATAGGGTAGCTCTACATAGCGAGCTGACCATGCCTGTAAAGGCCTGCCACAGCACCTGGCACAGAACAAGGGCTCAAAACACTGCCACCATCACAACTCTGCCCAGGCACTAGCGCTGCCACTGCTAAGGTGGTCGAGTGTGATGAACAGAAAGCCTGAGCAGTGTTCTGGAAAGAGAATGCGCTCTGCTGAGGTTCCCGTGTTATGCACGGGTGGCTCTGAGGTCCTGGCTTGCAGGGTGGTGTAGGAGCTGGCCTAGGGGACTCGGCTGCTCCTCTCTGGGTCATGTCCATGTGGCCCAGGAGCTGTTTGGGTTCTAGACCTCGGTGCCCTCCCTGGGGTACAGGACGCTGTTGGTGTTGATGCTGTTGTAGAAGTGAGGGCCGAACTGGTTAAGGACCGAGCTTCCGTAGCCGAGCGCACCGGTGGACGTGGAGCCGGCCCATTCGCTCCCGCTCCCGTGGCCTGTGATGTTGGTGATCGGAGTGTACGAGTTGAAGCTCAGAGTGCCCTGCCCCATCTTGTCAGAGGGCTCAGGGCTCAGTCCCGGTGTACCCATGGGGCGGCCCACGGGGCTTGGCCCATTCACATAGGCCGCCATGGTGGAGAGGAAGCTGTTGAGGCAGGGGGTCCCCGAGGGGGCTGGGGAGGACTGCTTCTCCGGGGAGCTGGAGGTGGCTGGTGGGCCACTGTCCAGGATGTCTTGTGACTCTGTGCTCTCGGGGCTGCCTGCCAGGAGACCGCTATCAGTTTTCTCTGAGGCCAGGGAGCCTGTGCTGGAGGAAACATCTGATTTTCTCTTCCTCTTCCTGCGGAAATTTCCATTGTCAAACATCTTCTCACAGTTGGGATCCAGAGTCCAGTAATTCCCTTTGCCTGCCACCAAAGTGTGAGGTAAGTACAGAGAGGTGGACAAAACACCTCTCTCCTTCTCTTCTTTGTTTTTGTCACCAGTTAAACGCAAAGGTGCCAAATGTAGAGGAGAGAGGAGAGAAGAAAGAAAGTCTGGGACTGAGAAATGGAGTGCTATAGTCCACCCACCCACTCAACGGCACCATAGCCACCTTCCTTCAAGCATGGTGGGGAAGTGTGTAGGGCACAAGGGAAGCGGCACAGGCACGTAAGACGTACAGGTGGAGTAGGGCGAGGCCGTGAGGGATGACTCCGTGGCTGAGGATAAAGAAAACCCAGGGCAACTTTCAGGACTGCTTGGCAGTGGTCCTGGGCTGGAGTCCAAAGATGGACTGGAGCCCTGCCTTTGCTCCTGACAACTAAAGGACTTCTGGTGAATCTCAGTTTCCTAGTCTGATGAATGAGCCCACTGGACCTGTCTGTTGCTTCTCAGGCTCTGCACAGGGAAGGACAGACGCTAGAGGTACAAGAGAGCTTTGTACCTATGAGGTTCTGTGGGAGGGAAGGTGAACTGCTGCTGCTGCCTTCTCTCAGCTGGAGGAGCTCTTCATGGACACTTACTCTCTTCTAGGGGACAGAGAGACCTGGGCACTGCCAACATCAAAGGGAACAAAGAGAGGCTCCTTTTGGCTACTCTGGCATCCCATGGCAAAACAACAATGGACTTTGATGCTGCGAAAGGGGTTCCTGAATATTGACCACACTGCTCTCTGCAGAGCTCTGTATGTTAGATATTTGTCATTGCAAAGGAGACGTTCACATTCTCTGGGTTGGACCTGCTTTTGGAAATAAGCATCATCACTAGCGCTTCACCCTGTCGCCTAAGACGGGTGGGCTGCTCCACTTCTGGGCTATCTTCCTCATTGTGAAAAGGGGTCATGAAGGTACTCCTGCTGCGGGCATTAAAGGGGGCTCGGAGGAACCCCTGCCCTGGTGGGGCGTGGTGTGGACTTCACCAACTGAAGCTTTTCCATGCCCTGCTTCCTGGGAGTGCATGTGAGTCATAATACTGACTGCAACGCATTACATTTTTGTGAGTGCTAAAGGCATTTCCTATAGTATCTTACCTCCACCATGAGCCTGCAAAGCAAACTATTTAGAAGGTGGCACCTGTATTTGTCAGATGAAGAAGCTGAGGCTTAGAGATCGAACCTGACCAAGGTCACTGACTGGAAACCACTGAAACCCGAATCTGCCCCAGGCCCGTGCTCCCCTCCACCCCCTTTCAACTCTGTCTCTGAGCAGCCTCAGTCCTGGGGAGCTGAGGATGGAACATCTAGAACCAGAGCTTCCAGGAATGGGGCTTGGGGCAGGAAAGAAATAAGCCTTGCTTGGGCACCCAGAAGCTTGCTGAAGGATGTCCCCACCCTGCACCGGCAGCCACCTTACCTGGGTCATCCTCGTCTCGGGGAACCTTCTTGAAGCAGTCGTTGAGGGACAGATTGTGGCGGATGGAGTTCTGCCAGCCGGCCTTGCTCTTGTTGTAGAAGGGGAAGTTGTCGGCCACATACTGGTAGATCTGGCTCAGGGTGAGGCGCTTGTCAGGTGCCCCATGGATGGCCATGGCAATCAGAGCCGAGTAAGAGTAGGGGGGACGCACCAGCTTCATGAGCTCCTCCTGCGAGGGGATGGGCAGCCAACCCAGGTCACTGCTCCCGAGCCCGGGCATGCTGGGCAGCAGCTGCCTCTGCATGCTATAGGCCTGGGGCAGGAAGGGGCTCGTGTTGGTGCCCGGCAGGTAGGGTGGCGGGGTCATGGCTGGCCCACTAAGCCAGAGGTAGGGGTTGGGGGCGGCCCCGTATTCGCCCCCTCCCTCGAAGGAGGGGGGCCTCTGAGGGCTGGGTACGCCCTGTGGGTGGAAGAAGTTCTCATAGTAAAGGTTCATCTCGGGGGGCTCCTGGCCAATGCTAGGGAATTGGGGGCTGCAGCGTGGTGGGGAGGGCGCTGGGAGGTCGTAGGAGCTCATGCTGGGGCTGTAGGAAGCGGAGCCACCGGCCTGGCACCTGTGCTCTAGAGCTGCCCCTGACAGGTGCTCTGCAGGCCACAGCCTCCGACTTATACCCTGAGGCTCTACTGGGCAGCCCCACCCAGGGGAGGCCACCTGCCGGCCTCCAGCAGGGCGGGCCCTGCCTCCTTTCCCCACCCTCCACTGGTCCCCACTAATGACAGGCTAAGAGGGCTTATTAGAGCCGACAGTAAAATGGCACACGATCCTCACTCCCTCTCTCCTCAGTTTACCTCCAAATCTTCATACGCTCCCTGGTTTCTCTTATTCTGCCTCTTTCGTCTCACTTTTTCCCCTTGTCATGCTTTTCTCCTCTTCTCCCCTTATCCCTCTTGCATTTGGTTCTTTTCTCTCCGTGTTCCTGCCTCCCCTGGCCCGCATTCGTTCCCCACCCTGCCTCTGATGCTGCTGACCGTATTTCTTTTTGTACCCCATCTGCCCACAAGGCACTGCCTCAGGTGCCCTGCTCCTCCTCCTTTTCTGGTGCCTCTCTGCTCTCTTCTCCAAGCCTCTTTCTCTCACTCTGTCTCTCTCTTCCTATCCGCTTGGCTTCCTTCTTCTTCTCCACCCCAGCCCCTACTCTCTGGTTAACAGCCCTAGTCCTCTACTGGACCACAGCTTCATGCATTGGTCTTTAGAAGTAGAGATGCATTTTCTGGAGTTGCCAGGACAGAAAGTCTTGGACACACACACACACACACACACACACACACACTTGCCTGCTCTCTCTGCAGGTGGGAAGAGAAATACCTGCCGCTAACTTGCCCTGGAGATTCCCCCAAAGAAACTGTAGGGCTTTTAAAAATAACATCAAAAGGGGGAAGACTAGGAATCAAACTTCAGGGAGAAAGGGGAGAAATCCACGATTCAAGTTGCTTTCCAGCTGTGGGGCAAGTAGACTCCCGAGCTCCCAAGCAGATCGAAAATCCTTTCAAGTCACTGCACCTAGGCCCTGCCAGGGAAGAAGCCAGGCCAGGAGGGGAGCCTGGCCTCCCTAGCGGTGCCCCTTCCTCCTCCACCTCCCCCTTGCTACTGGACAGGGCCACTCCTCCTCCTCACTGGGGTCCCTTCTCGGGTCACACCGGCCTCCATCTTCTAGCAGGTCCCTGCTCAGGAAGTTGGTGGTGGTCTGGCTTGCTAGAGGCTAAGAAGCGATTCCCTGAGCAGGTTCTAGTAATGCCTGATGATCCCCTGTGGGATCCAGAGGATGGAGGAGTGACAGCTGGCCTCCCTCGTCCCATCCCCTCCTGCTTGCTGGGCTGTGCTTCCCTTTCTCCAAGCAGCTTCCTCCCATATCTTCCAGACTGTATTTCCTCAAGGCTGAAGAACCAGGCACTGTGTGAGAGGAGTTCTCCTCTCTCTGCTCTCCATGAGATGTCAGGGCCAAGATGTCAGGCCAAGTGTCCCTGAGTGATGATGTCAGGGCTGCTACAGGTAACTGGGTGAGGAGTTCTCCTGGACCCAGAGGAACCACCATCTCCATGAGCAGTTAAGGAAAGGGCACCTTCCAACAGTGTGCATCTTCTTAGGAGATGTTTAGATGTTCCCTAGAATAAGGGCAGAGCAGGTTTTGCTTAGCCCATCTTTATCAGGACATGTGGCCTGTGGAGGGAGGGTCTCTAAATTCTCAGAAAACACTCCCATTGCAACCCATCAGTAGAGACCTAAAGGTGTCTGATTCACTGAGGGGTTCCCCTACTTAAAGCTCATGGGAAAGCATTAAGCAGGGCACAGAACTAGCTGTGGGCAGCCGACCATGGCACTGCTCCTAACTATGACAAACTAGGCATCTCCTCACTGTTCAGCAATAGGTGTTAAATTGTGTGTCATTCAAGTGATGTAACATTGGTAGCTCTGAAAAAGAGATTTTAGAAAAATAATCAGGGGTAAGGAGAGATGTTTGTGTTCCAATAACATTCAGAGAGACAAGCTGCAGAGCACTGTTTTGGGGTAAAAGCATAGCGCTTATGCTGAATAGAAGTCTAGAAATACAAATATCAACCATCAGTTACTGCTTTCCAATGAGGAACCGGACAGGACTTTTTCCCTGCAGTTTCTGACTTAAATAATCAGAGAAACATAAGCACAGAGATGCTTTGTGTTTGGCATTAAATGTCAAAGGAGAGCTGGTGTAAATGAGGGCTCTTAGGGGGGCACCCACTGCGTACCCTCACTGGGTACCAAGTAACTGTATAGGTTGAGAGGAGAGGTTCAGTCCTGCTCAGCCTCCTTTTTCTCAGGAGAAAGCCAGACCATGGGCAGTGCTCACCTCACGTGGCTTCCGGTGAGTACTCAGTAGACAACGGAAGTAAATCCTTTCCCCAAGCACATAGCATCACAGCCAATATCCATATGTATAGTCCAGCACGCCTCAGTTTGCTACTTTGCCAGATAATTGATCAGTTTTGACAGCCAATGGCAAAAAGATTACAATGAAAGAGGAGGGAAGATTTTTTTTTAGTGGAAATGCCATGGGGGTGGCCAGATTCTGCCACTGGTGGGTGGCAGAGAGGGTCCAGAGTCACCAAGTTTGTCGGCAAACTGGGTTCTGAGGCCCAGCTTCCAGGATTCACTCTGGCTGTCTTCAGCTACCACTGAGGTCGTCTTTTTTTTTTGGAGATGTTTTTGGATGAAGCTTACAAGAATCTCCCTAGGTGCAAGCAGCCTTGGCTGCTTCTGTTAATAAAACGATGAAATGATACAAAAATAGAAAATTCTTGTAGGACCTGAGCCAACGAGGGAATTCCCAGCATAGTTTATCTGCTCCAGTCCAGAGGAGGCCCTCTTAGATGAGAAAGACTGGATTCTGAACCTTAAATTGGGATATCTGGGACGAGGCAACGGAACAGAATAAGCCTTTGCCAAGTTTCTTAATCTTACAAGGCTTCTGTTTGCTTATCGATAAAATGCTGACAAAAATATCATCTGCCCTGAGAAACTAGAAGGAACGAGTGTGTATGGCATGTGAAATTTATAGCCTAAAATCTGACAAAATCACCTAGGATGAGGGTAAGGGTTTGGGCCCCGGAACCCAGGGACCAAGACGAGAGGCGACTCTAAGCGGGAGGCCCAGTGCCCCATTATCTTCCCATTGCCTTCTCCCTGGGGAAAGCGTGCCATTCGGGAGCAGTGCACCCCAGGAAGGAAGAAGGCCACCTCTTTGCTTGCTATGTGTGCCTGAGATCAGGTGCTGACATTGCCCTGTCAACGCCTAGGCTGGCTCCAGTCCTACCAAGAGAGCAAGCATGCCCATGTCCTACCCACGCTGGCTGACCAGGGCCACCACTTCTGGGCTGTACTTTCAGGGGATGGAAAATTGTGCTCCTTTAGAGGCTTGATCTGAATTCATCTAATGATGTATGTATGTATTTGTATTTTCACACGTTTTAACTCACTGGGTTAAAACTTTTAACTCACCAGGACCACACTGTCAGGTAAGGACTCAGTGTCCCTGCTTAACAATGAGGACACAGGCAGAGGGAGGGCAAGTCACCACAGCTGGAAAAAGCAGGAGGCTGCTGCCCTGGCTGCAGGCACACGGTGGCTGCTATGAGAACACAGGGCAGGAGCCAAGGGGTCAGGCCATGGCACTGAGTGCGTGCTCCTCAAACCTGCTTCCAGGGCTTAGCACCCTGACACCTTCAGTTTAGATCGAAGCGGCTCTGGGCCTCAGTTCCTTCACCTGTATGAAGACATCAACTCTGAGCAGAGCTTCCAGGACTTACCGCTAGGAATATAGCCTGGGCCCAGGAAACACCAGGTCCTGGTAGGAAGTTGGGAGCCATGGTGGTGGAAGATAGTACCGTAGCTGGGGCGACAGCTGGCCTCACTTGTTCATGCAAAGCCCACCTTGGTGGGGGCTTGGCATTGTCTGTCCGACTTGTGTGCTCAGGTCCTAAGTGCACGTGGCAGCTGCATTATCGATGACACACACACAGATGTGCCCAGGCCTTGGCTTGGAGGAGCTGGGCATTGCTCCTCTTTACACATAAGACACGCGTGGATTCTAAGTTTCCCAGAGCTGGGCAGAGTAGAAATAGAGCAGAAATTCCCCTGGGATGCACAATCAGAGGGTGATGGACTGGTCTACTCTGTGCCACGGTTTTCTTATGTATAAAATGGGGCAAGAAGTGGCATTTCTGCCCACTGCCCACAGTTCTCTGTGCCCTGCAGTTAGCTAGCTCTTAGCCGGCCGTCCTCTGCTCCCCAGCAGCAGCATTCACAAGGATGTCCTGGGGTACTGTGGGGCTTGGTGGGGGTTGGGGGTGGCATCTTCGTTCCAAGAGCGGGTTTTGCGGCAGTCAGGCTGAGGCATTAGTCTCGCTGATCTCGGTGCTCAAAGATTTTTGGGGTCTAGTGCGCAAGAGCCCAAAGAAAAGCAGGTCAATGCCGCCCTCTGGTGGTTGAAAGTTGGAAATAGCGAGCAAGGCTTGGGTGAAGTTTCAGGGCTTAAGGGAGTGAAGGACAGGATGGAAGGAGTAGAAGTGACGTTCCCAGGATGCAGTGTACTGCAAGGAGTAAGCAGGTCGTGAGAGAAAAAGACCTACTATATGCTGCAGCCGGCACGGTAGGAGCTGGTATGCAAATGAGGGGCTGTCCTACATGGAGCCAAGCAGCAGCTGGGCAGGAACCCGATTGCTCAGCTGTATCTTCTGTGTACCTCAGCATGGCTTAATCCCAAATCTGTTTGCTTATCTGTGAAGAGGCTGTGGCAAGGACCAAATGAAGAGATGCCTCCACCCAGAGCGTGGCAGTGTTTAATTCTGCAGCAAGTGCCAGAAGGCGTGTGTATATATCTCTGGATGGACGGCCAGGACACTGCCACACGACCAGAAGTTTGTATTCCTCATGGGCTTTCACGGTCTAGATAGCACCTGTGGTTTGATTTACTCATAATTTTTAATTTGTTCTCCGTTTTTTAAAAAAAAATATAGTGGACCTTAAAGATACATTCCATATAATTTCTAAAAAGGGGTCATCATCCCTTGCCATCATTTAAACAAGAATTAATATTAATTTAGACCTTACTTTGCAGGCTGTAGCTGAACTCACCTAATTTTGCAGTCATAATTAGACACAGCTCTCTTAAGATTTTTTCTTACTGAAATGTTAAACATTGAATTTTAAGAAAAACAGTATGGCTGCTTTTGCTTTTCATTGTAAGAGGCTGGGTTACTAACACTTTGAACTTTCAGGTAAAAAGATTGCCTTCGTGCGCTGTAAATGGCCACTGAAGTCCGAGCCTGGTGTCTGCTCTGTAAAGAATTCATAATGACTGACTCCCGGGCTGACCATTCAGTGGTTCTCAACCTGGGGGTTGTGACCCTGGTGGGGGGTCGAACGACCAAAATATAGGGGTCACCTAAAGCCATTCCGAATCATAATTGTAGCAAAATTACAGTTTTGAAGTAGCCACAAAATTATTTCTTGGTTTGGGGTCACCGCAACATGAGGAACTGTATTGCAGGTTCATGGCATTAGAAAGGTTGCGAACCACTGGCTTAGCTCATCTCATTCCCTTAAGGGCCAGCTAACATTGCTCCTTATCATAGATGAGGAACTGGGCTCAGCAAGGTGAAGTCCTTTGCTCAAGGTCACAGCTCTGTGATGAGCTTTCTGGGAGCCAAGGGTTCCTCTGGGATGACAGGTCCTTATTGTCCTTGGGGATTTCTGAGGGATTCCCAGGTGAAAGACAGAGAGGATGTTGTGTACATCATCCTTGTTTTGGTGGCTTTATCCTTCTGACGCTAGACCTTTAGGTGCCTTTCAGCCTCCAGAGAATAGCCCAATTCTGCTCAAACCTTGGCTTTAGCCAAGTGAGACCCATGTCAGACTCCAACCTAAAAACTAAGACAAGAAATTGGGTTATTTTAACCTTCTAAGTAAGTAATCATAGATTTTTGTACTCTTGTCAAATTCTCTCTGACACTAGAGAGGATTTTCTCTCACTGTAAAAACAAACACACAACAAGCAACGGTGGGGGGTAGAAGACTTAGTCTCTGCGCAAGTGGAGAGTGAAGAAGCAATGAGCTCTGTGTCCAGCTGTCCAGCCTGGCAGGAGTGGCCCAGGGTGTTCTAGTGGGAGTGGGTCGAACTGACTCCACCCAGGCCTGTGTGTTCCTCGACTGCTCAGAGCCCATGAGCCAACACCGTGGACCACGGCTCACGTGGTATGGCTGCACAGCCACACTGATCACCAGCACACCCCAAATCTCCACTGATCCCAAGTGGAGGAAATGCTGCATGGTGGATTTTAAGATGTGGCCTGCAAAGTGCAGCTGAAGAGGCCAAAGCATTCAGCTTGGAAGCGCAAGGAACGGTTAATTCCCACCTTGGCAATACATACCTGGAGACAGAATGTTCTCTATTCGCCCGTCCAGGGACGTCAGGTGTGTCTGAGCATCCAGCTATCTCTTCACAGTTTGTCAGGAAGCAGTGGCCAGCACTGTGATTCATTATCTGAACTCTCATCTTTCTGTCTCCTCTTTTTCCCACACTCCTGCTGCTCATACATACATCCCCACCTCAGACCATTAGATTTTAATCCTGGAGTTGTATTTTCTTCCTCAAGTTTAATGTATGTTTGAATTATGCAAAATGCTTGATCAAAGGTGGAATTAGATGGGCTGGGTCCAGGGTGGGCCCTGAGAGTCTGTGTTTCTAACTAGCCCACAGGTGATGCTGATAATTCTGGGCTGCAGCCCTTGTTTGGAGTAGTGAGGTTTCAGAGGACTCCATGGATCCTAATTAGAAACAGAAGTTAGAAAACAGAGTCACAGGATTGGATTTTGGAGTCGCCTTGCCATTGAGTCTGACAGTAATAGGCTCCCCACTGCTAGTAGTAAATAGGATGAGAATGCCTCCTAGCTTACAGTGGAGCAATTGTATGTGTTCCACCTGCAAAAGGAGGGGCAGGTGGAACACTCGAAGTTAGCCAAGCTACTTAACTGGTTATAAATACAGGTAGTTAAAAAAGCCATGGTGTAGTGTAGCTGCTCTGGTCACTTTGGAGATCTTTCCAATAGAAAAAAGCTAGGTGGGGGTAACAGAAACCATGCTCCCAGGTCAAAAGGCTTCTGCATTAGTTTCTTTTGCTGTAACAGATGATTGCCTACTTAGAAGGGTAAAATAACCCGAATTTATTGTCTTAGTTTTTAGGTTGGAAAAGGGTCTCACTTGGTTAAAATCAAGGTGTTAGCAGAGTTAGGTTACTTCCTGGAGGTTGCAGGGCAGAATCTGCTTCTAGTGTTTTCCATCTCCTCGGAGGTGCCCACATTGCTGGCTCACAGCTCCTTCCTTTGCAGTGCAAGCTGCAATAAACAGCGGTTCTAACCTATGTGAATCATTTTGGTTGTATCCCTCCGTCTCCACTCCACTTGTAAAATCCTTTATGGTTATGGTTGTAAAAGCCTTTATTAGAGCCTTTTGGAAAACCGCAGATTATTTCTTTTTAAAGAAGCATTGATCAGCAACCTTATTCATAGATTTACAACCCTTGTTTCTTTTTTTCCATGCAGTCTAACATAATCATAAATCCCAAGGATTGAAATGTGGATTTGAAGGTGGATTATTCAACCTACAACAGGTACTGTGGAATTTAAGAAAGACTCTTTCTTATGTAGTTACACCACAGACTGCTGAGATTAGGCCAGAATCTGGATAAAGGGATGTCAGAGTTGCAAGACTCCCAAATCTTCAAAAAGAAGAGGATTAAAGTAATCTAGAGTAAAATCTAAGCACTGATGGGAAACAAAACCCATAATCTGGTGCAGAAACTTTGGACAAATGAACCTGAATATTCTGCACCCCAAACCTCCTCTCCTTCTTTCTTGTCATAGGGGAACAGCCTACCTTTTTTGAAGATCCCACTCAAGGCACAGGCCTTATGCACTGGGGCTTGTTTCTCTGGAGCAGTAGCTCTCCCACTGTTCTTTGCCACATCTTATAGTGAGCAGAGTCAGAGTCTGGACCCAGCATGGTCTGGGAAGGGAGTCAGGTGTTCTGCTCTGGTGAGATGCAGCTTGTGCTGCAAGGTTTCTGGAGGATCTGGCTAAGAGTGTTGAGAGGGGACGGAAGTGGAAGGGGGATGCTAAGCCCTAAGAGACCAAAGCGCACATGGATGCAAGAATGTGTCCATTGGCATAACAACACTTCTTCCTGATCCAACATTAAGACAAAGACCTGGGGCTGATCTTAATAATATTTTGAAATGGCTCATGAAAGTCAGTTCTGGTGGTGATCTACAGTGAATTCAGTGGAGCTTCCATTCTTCCTGATTTATTGGAAACCATTATGTAAGAAGGTATCAGAGGGCTCAGGAGGAGTGGGAATGTTAGAATCCATTTATTATGCATGGGTTGAAAATTGACACCTGGATTGAAAATGTTCCCTAGAAAACCCCAGAAGACATTGTTTTTATTTAGGACAAAAGGAAACTATGTAGGTTGAATTGTGTCCTCCAAAAAATACATGTTGAGTCTTAGCTTCAAGTTCCCATGCATAGGATCATATTTAGAAAGAGGGTCTTTGTAGGTGTAGTCAAGTTAAAATGAGGTCACACGGAAGTAGGGTGGGTTCTAAATCCAGTGATTGGTGTCAAGAAGGAAATTCATAGACAGAGAGACATAGCTTCACATGTAGCAAAGATGAGCACTTAAACCTGGAGGCCAAATGGTGGCTCTGAGGGCCAAGGGCCACCAAGGCTTTCTTACCATCCTCAGAAGTTAGAAGAGGCAGGGAGATTTCTGCCCTACAACAGTTGAGGGTAGCACAGCTCTGCTGGCTTCTGTTCTTCAAGAGCATGAGAATAAATGTGTGTTCCCTACCCCCATAGTTGAAATGTTTCATTTATAATTTGTGTAGCAGCCACAGAAATCTAATAGACACACAATATGGCAGTGATAATCTTTGATAGGTCCATATTGATGTTAGCATATGGTACTGTGGAATTGGGCTTCCTGTTACACAAGGACAAGGTGAATTTCCAGTTTGGGAGGGCAGGAGGCCCCAAGTAACCATCAGATCCTGGCTAGACATAATGGTCAGAATGGGTAATAAAGCATGAGTGACAGAGAGAGACAGTCAAGGTGCCTTGATTCACATGGATTTATGATGCTGGTTAATAGCGAGCCTAGGGGTCAAATAGATGATCAGCTACTGAGACTGATGTTCAATTTATATGATAGAATTAATCATGGAAAACTCTGAGCCTTGATTAAGCTTCTCAGTCTAAGTCAAAGCCCATGAAAGGGAGGCTGCTTCTTTCAGAGAACATCCTGCAATGCACCTACAAGCATCTTTAGCAAATACTTTTCTGATCTATTCCCAAAGATAATTCTAACCATTTGTCGAGTAACTGTGTACTGGGGAAACAGGAATACCGATTTTTCAAAGATTGATGACAACAATCTTAGTTTACACTAATCCAAGGGGTCCTGAGCTCCATTATGGTCCTCTGGAGTGCAGTCCATGGAGAATAAGAGGTAGGAGTTTGGACTGATTCCTGGATAGAGACTTACGCATGCATCTGCCTGGCGACACCTGCTACAAGATCCCCTGTAGTATGGAGGTCTGGCGGAACCTTCCTCTGAAGGAAACCATAGAAATTACCCTTTTTGTCATGATCAAGAGGAAGCAGTCAGGGACAAACACAGCACTGCAAGACTTAAAGGAAGCAGTTGTGGTGGCCTTCGCCAGTATTCCCATTCCATTAGCCTGTTACCCTCTCTCACTATAAAGTGAATCATGGCAGGTGATAGGAGCAGAGCATCACTATTACTTGATGCTATGCAGGACTTTTATTCTTCCTGGATCCAATTAATACAACCTCTGCTACCTGATAGGTAATTATTCCTTTGGTGAATACTTTCTTCTTTCTTCTCATCATGTCTATAGAAGGAGGATGAAGAGCAGGCTATCTTGCTATCTCAGGACAACAGGATATTTATACTGTACAACTCAGTCAGTCTTCCTTTTCTCTGCCCTCATATAATCCATAGGAATCCTGTTGCAGTACTCTATACTTATTTCCTCTTATTCATTGACACGGTGATCAGGGTCGGCCAGCTACCCTGGATTCCTTGGGCCAAGAAAGTCATTAACAAGGAAGTTAGGGTGGTGGGCTCAGGGCCACAGGATTTATTGGCCTGACCATGGATCCCAACCCTCAGAAGCATACCAGATGTAACAGTGGCACATACCTTTGAAACCTCAGCCAAGACACCAGTGAGTGACAGTACTTCCCAGAGGGAAGGCACTCTCTTCCAACTGCAGTAAATATCTCACAAGCAGCAGGACACAGACAGTGCTATGCCTTCAATGGTTCCCAAGTGGTGGGCATAAGAAGAACTTATTCTCTTGCCCCAAGACTCATTCACACCTTGTCTCTCAAACCTTGTTCAAGGTTATCGCTGCCACATTTTGTGTCTATGAGTTTTCTGTTGCTGCTACACAAATGATACATGAAACATTTCAGCCATGGAATTTCAGCAGGCATTTATTCTCACCTTGTATTTTTTTAGATTCTGAGTTGCAGGTGGTATTATTCTGCTACAGCAGCCGTAACAGATACCATGAGCCGGGTGTCTTTACCAGTCAGTTCACTGTCTTACATTCTGGAGACTGGAAATCTTAGCTCATGGTTTCAACAGAGTTGCTTCTAAGGGCTCTGAGGCAGAATCTGTCTTGTGCCCTTCTCCTGGCCTCTAGTGGTGCGCTGGCAATCTTTGCCATTCTTGACCTATGGAGACAGAACCTGACGTTCAGTTTTCATCTTCATGTGACATTCTCCTGGGGTCTTTGCTCAAACTTTTTCTTTTTAAGGGATACTAATTCATATTAGATTTTCACATGCCCTAATGATCTCATTTTAAACTTTGTTACCTTTTTAAAGACTCTACCTTTAGAAGGTCATGTCTTATGGTAGAAGGTGTGATCACTTCAACGTGTGAATTTCAAGGGGATACAAATGAGTCTATAAGCTGGCCATGGTGGCATATGCCTGCCATCTGGGAGGCTGAGGCAGGATGATCCCAGGGTCAAGGCCAGTCTGGGTGACTTAGTGAATTTCTGTCTCAAAAAAAAAAAAAAAAAAAAAAAAAAAAAAAAAAAGAGGGAAATGCTAGGGATGTAGCTCAGAATAAAAGTTTTGGGTTCAAGCCACAGCCTGTAATAGATGGAATATAGGGACAGAGAAAACATCTTTGCTGCTGGACTAAGTAAAGCCCCCAATGAGATAAAACTGCGACTAGCCACTGACCTCTTTAGTTTCTCACATTCACAGCTTGGTGACTGACCAGGTTGGATAAGGGCCTGGAGCTGCAACACAGTAGAGGCAGGGAGACGTCAGTGCAGAATCCCTGGCTCACTGGGCCATTTCTTAGCACTTTCGTGTTGACTAATAAGTAATTAAAACTATTGGAAACCAATAAAGGCTGGGCAATGACAGGTTTAGGCTCTTTGTGGATGACAACCCTGTCTGTTGCCTTATCAGACAAAAATCCCAGGTGACCTGCTAGGTGTACGTCAGGGAAACTTACGTGGGTGGGTGTGGAAAGAGATGATACACACATTGTAGTCTTGGTTCAGTGGCAGCAACTGTGGTAATTTGCTTCACACAATGTCTTTCCTTCTGCTGTGTGGGGCATCAGGACTAGGAGACCACTTGAAGAGGTGAAGAGGAGGCATGGCTACTCCATCTCAGAAGAGGAGAAGTAAGTGTACTATGAAACTGTGAACTTGTTCTATGATCTTGGGCAAGATGTCCAAGTCTATATTTGTGTGGGAAAAACAGTCATGGTTGTGTTTGTCACCCAACACAATATTTGCAAATGAAAACAGAATTTTGCCAAATACTTCTGTTTTCAAAACAAATTGCTTGCAAACACAAATTTATGAACTGAGGAGTCCCTGTCTCTCTCTATTTCTCTGTCTGTCTCTATCTCTGTCTGTCTGTCTGTCTGTCTATCCATCTCTCTCTGTGTCAGTGTGTGTGTGTGTGTGTGTGTGTGAATGATCTGAAACAGTTAAGAGTGAGGAGTCAGTTGCAGGTCAGGTCACTGTAAAGAGAGAGAGGTGGGCGGAGTGATCTAAGGGTACCAGGAAAGTAAAGAAAGAGACAGTTAAATCCTTCCATTCTGTCCACTCTTATTCCATACCTACTACCCTGCATTCCCTCCCTACAGGACTTCTAAAGGCACATACTTTCCTTGACACCCCTAGCGGTCTTAGGACAGACCTAGCTTATAATGCAGTTCATCCAAGGGCATGAGGAAACCTGTGCCAAACACCTCACCCCATCGTTTTTCCTGGATGCCACCATGGGCATTGTGGGGACAGGCTTCTGAGCATGGAATATGATAGCACAGCCTACTGCTGAGCTGCAGTCAAAGGTAGCAAGTGAATATGTACATAAACAGGGGTAACTGTGCTCCTGACTAGCTGGGTGATGAGGGCACATTACAGATTTCCCAACCCTGGATGTGATGATTCCAATGTGTCTCCCCAAAGTTCAGGTGTTAGAATTGTAATTCTCAAATTCATATTAACATGCTCCCACCAGCTGGTACACTGGTGGCACATGCATGATTATCTCATGGTCTTACAAGTGATACAGTCATGTATATGCCATTGGTGGTCCAAGCCACTGGGCTGTGAGACACTTGGAGGTGTGGCCTGTGGGAGGTCAGTGGGGCTAGATGAAGTCATGAGAATAGGGCCCCCATAATGGCAGTGGTGACTTTTGAAGTCACTCATTGAGGTGGTGTATCGGTTGAAGGAAAGGATGTCTAGAGGGAGTGCCCCAAAAAGGACACTTACATTGTCACTGTTGTTAGTATTGGTTATTGCTATTCCTATGGGTGTTGCACATACTTCAGCTGGAATTCTAGCAAGGGCCAGGTGGGTCCTCTTCAGGATGGCTGTCCCAGCCGAACTGCATTTGGATGCTCAAACTGTTCAACCTGCAAGGTTCAGTTTTGGCTCCATTTTCATACAGAAAAAGAAGCAAGTTGCAACTGTCCCCTTTAGACCTAGTTAAGAAAACCTCACAGAGATTGATCATTTTTCAGAAAACAGCACACAGGAATGTTATTCCCAGGATAGCATGATGTTGTGGGAAAAGATGAGAATGACAAGATGCAGGAGTTTGAATATTGTTTTCTTGTAGGACTTGAAATACTTCGCTCCACACTCTTCTTGACTTGATGGCTTGTGTGGAGAAATCTGCCGTTATTCTGATAGATTTTCCTTTAAATGTGATCTGCTTCTTTTTTTCTACTGGCCTTTAGTATGCTGTTCTTGCACTGAATTACTGGGATCTTGATTATTATATGCCTTGGTGTGGTTTTAATTGGGCTGATATTATTTAGAGTTCTTGTTTACCTGAGTGTCAGATTGTTTCCTCATATTTGTGAAGTTTTCTATTACTTCTGCCAGTATTCTTTTTTTTTTTTCAATTCTTTTATTGTTTAAATTTAACAATGGTTATATTACATATTTTCATCATCGGATCAGTTTAGATTAATACATATAGGTATATAAGATTGATCAAACAACTAAACATTAACCTTTCTAAATCCACATTACTTTTTTTTTTCTTTTCCCCCTTTTTTTCTTTGAAAGTTGACATATTGCAT
>PVJA010006278.1:0-74183 GCA_004027025.1 Myocastor coypus
AAAAAAAAAAAAAAAAAAAAAAAAAAAAAAAAAAAAAAAAAAAAAAAAAAAAAAAAAAAAGAAAATAATGGTACTCTGAGAAAAGATACTGAAGAGAATTTGAGAAAATAGAAAAAAGTTTGATGATCCTGGATCAAACCAACATTGTGAAATGGCCATACTTTCCAAAATTATTATGCAGATTCCATGCAATCCTGATTTAAATACTATTAGAATACCTCAATGAGCTATAGACAATTTTCCTGAAATTCATTTGGAAGCAGAAGAGACTCACAATATCAAAAGCAATCCTAGGAAACAAAGGAAAGGCAGGCAGTACCACAATCCTTTACCTCAAATTATACTATCCAACTACTGTGATAAAGTTAGCGTGGTACTGGCACAGAGACAGACCCCAGGATCAGTGGAAAAGACCAAATAATGCAGCTACAGCTGAAAACATGCTCAGCCACCTCATTTTTGATAAAGGGATCAAACATTCTCACTGGAAGAAAGATAGCCTCTTTAAGGTGTTGGAAAAACTGACTTTCCACAGGCCAAAAGATAAAACTAAACCCACACCTATCCCTATTCACAAAGCTATGGTCAAAATGGATCAAAAGTTTAAATATTAAAGCAAAAACACAAAATCTTCTGGAGGAAAACATAGTTGCAAATCTTAAATACATAGGTGTAGGAAGATTTCATGAACAGAAAACAAACTGCCTGGGAAATACTTCAAAGAATCAACAAACGACATCTCCTGTTTTTAAAGTTTCTGCAAATCTCCAACAGAGTAAAAAGAAAACCCACAAACTGGGGAAGACTTATAATCAACAGTCCCTCTGACAAAGGCCTTCTATCTAGAACATATAAAGAATTTTAAAAAATTAGACCCTCAAAATTCAAAACCCCAATCCAAAAATGGGCATCTGAGGTGAGCATATTCTTCTCAGCCAAGAAATACAAATGGCATGTAAACATATGAAAAAATGTTCAACATCACTGGTCATTTGATAAATGCAAATTTAAATAACACTGAGATTCCATCCAACCCAGAAACAATGGCTGACATCAATAAGTCAGCCAATAACAAATGCTAGTGAGGCTGTGAAGAAAAAGGAATACTTTTGCATTGTTGGTGAGAGTGCAGACTGGTATAACCACTATGTAAATTGATGTGGAGATTCCTTAAAAATATAGGACTGGAGAGCCTATTCAAGCCAGCTATTTCCCTCCTGGATACTTTCCCAGAAGATCTGAAACTTCATACTACAGTGATATACATGCACCCCTGTTTATAGGAGTGCAGTTTGTCATACCTAAATCTTGGAAAGAAACCAGATGCCAATGAACTGAAGAATGGATAAAAAAAGATGTGGTATTTTTACTCAATGGAGTATTATTCAGGTGTAAAACAGGATAAATTTGACTGGAATCCATTCACTTAGGAAAGAAAAGGGTGAAATCACAACAGATCCTGCAGAAATCCAGAAGATAATCAGTACCTACTTCAAGAACCTCTATTCTAATAAGATGGAAAGCACAAAATAAATGGACAGATTCCTAAATAGTTATGAATCACTAAAGCTGAATGAAGAAGATATAAAATTCTAAGCGGGGCATGGTGGCGCATCCCTGTAATCCCAGCACTCGGGAGGCTGAGGCAGGAGGATTGGTGCGAGTTTGAGACCAGCCTGGGCCACAAAAGTGAGCTCAAGGCCAGTCTGGACTGCATAGTGAGACCTGTCTCAAAAAGACAAAAAAAAAAAAAAAAAAAAAAAAAAAAAAAAAAAAAAAAAAAAAAAAAAAAAAAAAAAAAAAAAAAAAAAAAAAAAAAAAAAAAAAAAAAAAAAAAAAACGATATAAAATTCTAAGTAAAATCATATCTCTAAACCTCTAAATATAATTAAACCTTACCGACAAAGAAAAATTCAGGCCTTGATAGATTCACTGTTAAATTCTACATGAAATTTAGAGACCTAAAGCTGCTCCTTCTCAAACTCTGTGATGAGATTTTAAGGAAAATAATACTTCAGAATTCTTTCCTGCAAACTTGGGTTATGTTAATACCAAATGCAGAGAAATATTCAACAAAAAAGAGAGAAATACAGTGCAATCTTTCTCATGAACATGACAAAGCATCCTTAATAAGATACTGGGAAATGGAATGTAGGAAATTATTAAGAAGACAAAGTTTGATTCATCCCACAGATGCAAGGGTGGTTCAACATATGCAAACCAATAAATGTTACATACCATATCACTGAGTACGAGGGCAAAAACTCTTTGATCATCTTAAGAAAATGAAAAAAAATCAACTGACAAGTCTAACTCTCATTCATGTTGAAAGGAAAAAAGCTCTACAAAGAATTGGAGGAGATGGTCTGTATCTCAATCTGATGAAAGGCATCTGTGACAAATCAACAGCCAAAAATCATAATAAATAGGACCAGCCAAACAGCTCAATGCATTAAAGCACCTGCAGGCAGGCACAGGAGCCAGGGGTTCCACCCCTAGGCCTGCCGTGCCGGCCTCAACTCCATATAGCAGTGAGACCCTAGACCCTAAATACCCTGTAGACTCTTCCCTAATATATATATATTAGAAAATAAAAAATAAATAAATGAATAAAAACTGAAAGCTGTCACTCTAAAATCATAAACAAGACAAGAATGCTCACTATCAACCCTCTTATTCAGTGTAATAATGGAAATATTAGCCAGAGAAATTAGACAATAGAAAGAAAGAGACAAAAAAAAATTAAGGCCAGGAATGGTGGTGCATACCTGTAATCCCAGCACTTCGGAGGCTGAGGGCAGGAGGATTGGTGTGAGTTCGAGACCAGCCTAGGCTACCAAAGTGAGCTCAAGGCCAGCCTGAACTGCAATAGTGAGACCCTGTCTCAAAAAGGCAAAAATAAATAAATAAATAAATAAATAAATAAATAAATAAATAAATAAGAAAGAAAGACATGAAATAAGTTAAATCAGCATTATTGTCAAATGGTATGATGCAAAAAACTCCACTGAAAGATATCTAGGTTTAATAACCAAATTCAGTTACACAGCTAGATATAAAGTCAACATTAAAAAATCAGTAGGCTTCGAGTATACAAATAACAAACTCACTGAAAATAAAGTAGGGAAACAAGTTATTTTATAGCAGCATTCAAAAAATTAAATACCTAGGAATCAATGTAATGGAGGAAGTAAAATACATCTACAGTACTCTATAAAAGTATATGAAAAAGGATGTCATCAAATAGAAAGATATTTGGTTCTTTGGTAGTAAAAAACTAATATACTGACAATGGCCATCCTTCCAAAACTGCTATATAGATTTAATTCAATATCAATGAAAATACCAACTGCATAACTCAGAGAATTAGAGAAAACATTGTAAAATTCACTTAGCACCACAAAAGATATGTAGTAACAAAAGCGACTCTAACCAGCAAGAGGAAGGCAGGAAGCATCAAAATCTATAACTTGAAGTTGAACTATAAAGCTACAGTAATAATAATAATAATAACAGTGCACTACTGGCAAAGAAACAAATCTAAAATTAGTGAAATGATTAATCCAGAAGCAACTCCAGACATAGCCACCTTATCTTTGACCAAGGAGCAAAAACTTCACTACAAGAAAAACTAGCCTAATTAATAAACGGTGCTGGAAAAATTGGCTTTCCACATGCTGCAGATTGAAACCTGACCCATACTTTTCACCAAGCACTAAACTAAAATTAAAATGGTTCAAAGATACAAACATAAAAATACAATTATAAGTCTGCTGGAAGATAGAATAAGTACAATTTTTGAAAATTTTGGTATAGACAAAGACTTTATGAACAAAACCCTGATTGCACAAGAACTATCACAAAGAATCAACAACTGGTATCTCATCTTATTAAAAAACTTTTGAATAGTAAGAGAAGCCACCAACAGAGTGAAGAGACAACCCACAGGTAGGAAACAATTTTGACCAGCTCTTTCTCAAACAAAAAATATCTAGAATATATAAAAACTAAAAAGTAATCATATAAAAAGTAATGCCATATTAATATGCTGAGCTGTAAAACATTCAGGTCAACAACTTCAGACAATTGCCAATTCTGCTGATAAATCTTATGGACTATTGGACTATCCTGGGTTATTTTGCTGAATTCTAGTACCTACAATATTTAAACTGGCATCAAGTATAAAAGCATCCTTTAAAGACCTTGCCAAATACAGCTTCTCTATTAGCAATGGAACACCCATCTCTGACAAAGCAAAAAAAAAAAAAAAAAAAAAGAGGGGGAATATAATAAAGGAGTATTTTGTAGTGAAAATGTTTGTGTGTGTGTGTGTGTGTGTGTGTGTGTGTGTGTGAATGCAAAGCAGTTAGGATAGATATACAGTTACTTTCTTTTAGTTCAATGAGAAGAAAATTTTGTACTAATATTGTTTGCACAAGACATCATGTCTGCATCTTGTCCTCTGAATTATGGAGACAACAATATGCATGAATAATTATTGTAACTGTCCTACTAACCTGTTTTGAAACTTTCATTGCTATTTTATTTTCGCATTAAAATGAATAAAAAATTTTAAGAAATTTATGTAATCAAAAAAGTAATCAGACCTCACAATTGAGACCCAACCCAAAAATGGTTATCTGAAATAGACACCTTTCAGATGAAATAGAATTGGCATATAAATACATTTTTAAAATGTTCAGGGCCCGGCGGGATGGCTCAGTGGTTTAAAGCGCCTGCTTGGGAAAGCTTGGGCGGCTTCAAGGACCACGGTTCAATCCCCAGCACCACATGCTGCGCCAGCCCTGCCCTCGGGGCGGGCTGAGCCGGCCATAAAAATGAGTGAATAAACAAATAAAGGTTCTGAAACAAGAAATAAATAAATAAATAAATAAATAAATAAATAAATAAATAAATAATTTTTAAAAAATAAAAAATAATAAAATGTTCAACATCGTTGGTCATCCAAGAATTGCTAACTAAAACAATGCTGACATTCCATCTCACTAGAAAGAATAGCTACTATCAAAAAATAAACCAAAAATATATACTGGCAGTGCTGCGGGGGAAACAGAACCCTTCTCCACTGCTGGTAGGAGTGTGGACTGGTGCAACTACTGTGGAAGTCAGTGTGTAGGTTTCTCAAAAAACTGAAACTAGAGGTTACATTTGACTTAGGTGTTCTTCCTCTTGGTGTATTTCACATAGAATTAAAAGCATCATACCACAGCAATATATGCACATCCATGTTTATACCAGCAGTTTATAGTAGCTAAATCTTAAAACAAACACAAATTCCCATCAACTAATGAATGCTAAAAGAAGTTATTTTCTTTTTATTCAGCAGGGTACTTCTCTGCCATTTAACAAGTGGATAAAGAAGATATGGGTGTTTTTCTGTTTGTTTATTTGTTTGCTTTATCCAGTACAGCACTTCCCTGTCGCAAAGGATACTCTTGAGACATTTCTCAGTAAATGAATGCATCTTGAGACCATAGTCTATCTTATTTTGTTTTATTTTATTTTATCTTATTTTGTTTTATCTTATTTTCCTGCATGGCGAGCTCCCATCCAGGGCTGAGACAGTGTGCCCAGCATGTGGGGCTGGGAATTTAACTCAAGTCCTTGTACTTGCCAGGTGGGTGCTTATGCCTCTGAGCTATCTCTCCGGGTCCTTGAGACCATAGTCTTAGTGAAATAAATCAGACATATATATGTAAATATCATATTATTTCTCTGCCATGAGATACTGAAAGTGTAAAGACAAAAATATATAATACATATTGAGAAATGGGAAAATACTGACCAAATGAGAAAAGAAACAAAAGAGGGAAAGGAAAGTAGGGACAATAAAAATAAAGAATGCAAGGGGGAAATGGAAATAAAGTTTTTGCGAATGAAGAGAAGATGGTCTGAATGAAAGAGAGGAGAAGCCGGGCGTGGTGGCGCACGCCTGTAATCACAGCGCTCGGGAGGCTGAGACGGGAGGATCGGTGAGAGTTCGAGACCAGCCTGGGCTACAAAACTGAGCTCAATGCCAGCCTGAACTGTACAGTGAGACCCTGTCTCAAAAAGACAAAAAAAGAAAGAAAGAAAGAAAGAAAGAAAGAAAGAAAGAAAGAAAGAAAGAAAGAAAGAAAGAAAGAAAGAAAGAAAGAGAGGAGAATGGGGAAAGAAAAGGCAGATATATAGGTCTTGGTTTAACTTGCCCTTGATCACCCAGAAGAAAAGTTTAATTATGAGGCATAAAATACAGAGCTAGATTAGTATGATGAGCTGTAAGAGGCTTAAGTCAAAAGCCTCCAACATTGCCAGTTTCACCAGTAACCCAATGCAAATAAGGAACATTGTACTATGTATACAACTACTTCTTCTCAGCTCAAAGAGAAGAATTTTTTTCTTTTTTTCTTTCCTTACCAATATTGATTAGAAAATTTATCATGTCTACACCCTGTGCTCTGTATAACTATTATGAGGACAACAATATGCAACGTGTCAATTATTACAAATGCACCACTAACGTGTTTTGAAATTGTCATATTGTTATTTCTTATTAAAAGTAATAAAAAGTGAAAGAAGAAACAGAAAAATATATCTTGTAAATATAAAAATTTCCTATGATAAACATTATCACTCTGTATATGTAAAATGTACCAATAAAATAAAAAGAAATAAATACACACCAAGTTTTAAAAAGTAAAAGTGCAAAGCTAAAATTCAAAATCTACCTAATAGTCAAAAATTCCAAGGGGGGAAAATGGAGAAATCAGAATATCTGACTTCAAGACATACTACAGGGCTGGGGAGATAGCATGGCAGTCTAAGTGCCTGTCTGGCAGGCACAGAGATCCAGGTTTGATCCTCACTACGGCAAGCCATGCCAGCCACCGAAGCCACGCATGGTGGCATACACCTATAATACCCTTGCTGGGGATGCTGAGATAGGAGGATCTCTATGAGAACAAAGCTACAATAAGCAAAGAAGCATAGTACCAAAATAAAATCAGACACAAAGAATATAAACTATAATAAACATTCCAGAAATAAATACACATAATTACAGCCAAGTGATTTTGACAGAAGTACCAAGGATATCACTGAAGCACCAAGATTATTGATATGAACCAATATCAATTTTTTTCATTTATTTAGCACAGGGTCTCATTACATAGATCAGACTCATAGTGATCCTCCTGTTTTCAGTCTCCCAAGTACTGGCATTAAAAGCGTGCTCCACCACCTGCTTAGTCTCAATCACTGTCTCAGTGCACCTTGTGGGCAGGGCCAGAAGGCAGGCTGGTGATAAAACCCCAGTCCCTCTGTCTGCCTAAGCAGGCACTTTACTCCACTGACCTATCTGGCCAGCTAAACCAGTATCAATTTTAAAAAGTTATTTTAGTCAGCATGGTAAAAAGAAACTTCAAAAGTTTCTGTTTTGTTTAAGTTTTGTTTTGTCGGGTTTCCATTGGAGGATTTCTCAAAACTTCCTGAGACATACAATACAAACTGCCACCGCACTTCTCAGTTCAAACGAGTGGGCAAAACAGCCAGGAGGCCAAAGTTCAGTTTCATTTCCACAGAGAAGAGAAGGAAAGGTCTTCATCCAGGAAGAGAAGAAACAAGCCTGGACATGTTTATCATCTTACTCTATTCCCTCATCCATTCTTCCTTCCGGTAGAAGATCCTATCACCCCTGAACACAGTGAGACGGTGATTTGGGTGATAAGGTCCTTCCATCTCTTTAGAAGCAGGCTAAATAAATCCTTCTGCCTCTTTACCAAAATAAGGGGCCTCCTTGATTTGATCATCAGTAAGCAAATGAACCTAAGCATATAGACATAGTTAATAATAATTGGATGATATTGAGTATATTGAAAAAGTTGGTTATGGATAAGATTTTTGGATGATTATAGAACAAATGAGTGAAGAATAGTCTGATCTATCATTTCGAAAGTTTTGTGTTTTTTCTCGGTTCGTAAGTATTCTTACTAGCCTTCCAAATGTCTTACACTGCATGTAGAAAAAAAGCAAAAATATTTAGGAACTAATAATCATTTTTAGCCTGCAGTCTATCTTAAATTGGCTTTCTCTGGAAAAACAATGAAGTTGACCTATGCTGCCAGGACTTCAATTAGACCATTTCACAGTAATAGTTTCTTATTTAATGGTGCAGTCAACCATAAAATAAGAGTCCTTTCAGAATTTATTGAGCCATTTTTAATTGTTTTCTTTTAAAGTCAAACTGAAGAGGGTTACAGAAGGAAGAATGATCTATCTTCTAGGAATGTTTAAATAATTCAAACCTGTACACCTTCAGCTATACGTGAAGAACTCTTTGGCCTCATTCATTCAAACTCTATTATACTTCTAGATTTCAGTATTAAATATATCTATTGACACCTATATAGGTATAGGTAGTTACACAAATATGTGTGTATGTATTTATATGAGGTGTGATCAAAACATAAAATGAATGCTTAGATATTTTAAAACTTTGTTACAGTTGAATACAAGTTATGGCTAATTTCCCTCAGAATATCTGCCTTTGCTTCAAATAAATTTATCCTACCGTTATTGCCATTTTCTGGAGCAGCACTGGTAGTACTGACTCATAAGTGTGTTTATGAAGTGTAGTCAAAGATACAGCGAATGCTGCTGCTGAGTGTAACCCAACAGAAATACAGGTTCATAAACCTAGAATGGTCTCTCCCCTTCCACCTTATGGACTAGAGGGACACTATACGATTTTGAGTTTCCTCCCAAATCAAAGTGACTATGTAAGACAAGCATTTAAATAAATTCAGAATGTCCAGCTATGGATAAGGGCTTCCAGAACCATTTTAGAAAGTAGCAGGAATAATAGGATGCATATCTGAACCAAGGGGGAACATTTTGAGGAGGATCAATGTCAGTATAGCTTTTGCTTTAATAATTATTATAAATTGATCAGCATATTTTTCAATCAAGCCTTGCATATATACCATGTTGCCTAGAATATATTTTGATATTATAGTTATAATAATAGTTCACATTATTACAAGCAATTTTCTGATAAAACTGAAAACATTCTTTATGTGCCATGGCTAAAGACATTATAAGGTTTCAATTAACTGAATTTAGCCATTCTAGCCATCAACTTTATAGACTCGTTAATGTTTGGAAATATACTGTAAAAAGAAATTACAATAAAAAGTATAAGAAGAAATTACAATAGAAAGACAAAATTAGGACCTCAGGGAAGATGGCAGTGAAGTAAACAGCACCAAATCAGCCTCTCCAGGATTTAGAATTAGACATTGGACTGTAACAACTTTGGGAATAAAAGAAGGAAGGAGGTGGATCTCTGATACCTAGGAAGGATCTGAAGGGAGATCAGAAGCCCAGAGTAAAACTGAAGAAACATCCTCAATGCAAAAATAATAATAAAAGATGGTAAAATGCATTTTATGCCTGACTTGAGGTTAGTGGTGTAAGAGGAGGCTTAAATCTGCAGCGACACAGTGAGAATGGGTAGCTCCTGAGGCCTCCAAGGAACAACCAGTGGAAGAAAGCAGTGAGTGCTGTGAGCTGCAACAGCTGAGGGTGACACCAGTCCAAGCATCCCTTGGAATGTGTGGCCAGATGAAATCTTATGGAGAGGACAACTGAACTTGACTTCAGAGTAGGCACGGGTTGATTTCCTCTGAGGCTCTCAGGAACTGGATGATAGAAAACTGTGGGAAATGTCCAGGATCTTAGAGAGGGATCAAAATGACCACAACTCCATGAAGGAGAACGCAAAGAAGCCACCAAATAAACAAACAAACTCAAGAGAAAAGAGGTATACAACAGCAGTCTTTCAGTTATTCTTTTCTATACAGCAGCAGAATATGTTCATCAGCATATTCTACAAATGGACTTCTGCACCCTATGGGTTATGATTCTGTCTGGGTCTACAGGGTGGGTATCAAGGAAATAGCACTAGCTCAGTCCCACAAGCCACACCTGGTCACCAGTAAGCATATTGGACACTGTCCATGTACACAACATGCTAGAACTTTGTGCGATATCCTGTCCCCAAACTATTAGAGTTCTGATCCTATATTTGCCATAACAGGATTTATGTTATGTTTTATTCTTAGGAATTCTTTTCTACCATGGAAACTTCTTCTTAGTTGATTTTTTTGTATATATTAACCTATTCAAATACCATGCAAGCACTCAGCTATAAAGAAAGACACATTTAAAGACTTTACCTTTATGAAGGTAAGTAGACACAACTAGAGTCTATACTAATAAGTGAAATAAATCAGACCCACCTGTATAAATATCATAGTGTCTCCATAGTATTAGAACCTGATAGAAAAAATAAAATCTTGAAGATATAATAGATAGAGTGAAACAGAGAAAAATTGAACATAAGGATGAGACAACAAAGATGAAAAGATAAGAAAAAAGGAGGGTGGAAAAACATGCAAGTATATGTACAGAGTGGCTGAAATGATTGCACTAATAATTTCCATCAATTTTTAAAAAATAGTGGTTACTGTGTAGAATTTTCAACTTGACTAATTCTATATACTGATATCTGCAATCTAAACAACTACAGTAAGGGCCATGATGTGTAATACTAAAACCACACTTTAATAGTTTTTGTGTTGATCTCCTAAATGTGTGCTGCTTCTAATATCTTATCAATTATTATTATATCCTCATTAAAATAAATTTTTAAAAAGTATAAAAAGACTGAAAAAATAATACTTCTTAAAAGCAAGTGATAACATTCAATTAATTTTCTAATATTGCATAATTATATCTGTTAATCTGAGCAACAGATTTGAAGACAAAAATAGATAATACAATAGCCACTGTCAATTCGCTCCTCTTATTTTGAAAATCTATAGCATGTATTATTAAATGTTATCTTGTTTCTGTCCATTTTGGCTATTTCTTTTTGTTTTCTATTTTACTCTTCAAACTAAAGTAGAATATTTTTTAAAAAATAAAGAAAATATGCAGAGTTCTTATAAAATGAAGTACTAGTCAGACATTAAGAAGGATGAGCTTTAGATATTTTTAGGTAAATGGATGCACCTTCAGACTTTTATTTCACTTTTAAGTGAAATAAATTGGACAGCCATGCTTAAATATTATACTGTTTCTCTTGTGTGAGAAGCTAAAAACATAAATAAAGACTAAAATGAGTGATAGATATTGGGAATTAGGAAAAAATGTGCATGGTAAGAGGAGCAAAGGGTGGGAGGAAGGAAAGGAATAAGAGATTGGAAGGAAAACAAAGCTTTTGAAATGAAAAGGGGCTTGGGAGGCTCAAAACAGGATCACTATGAGTCAGACCTATGTAGTGAGACCCTGTACACCCTGTACTAACTGCAGAAAGAGAGAGAGAGAGAGAGAGAGAGAGAGAGAGAGAGAGAGAGAGAGAGAGAGAGAAAGAAGAAGAAAAAAGGTTGAAGAGAAGGGAGGGGAAGTGAAAAAATACAGATATATATACAAGTACAAATGCTCTGTGATGTATGTGATCGTTATGTGTATGAAAGTAATATTAATAAAATTAATTTTTAAAAATTCCTAAAAATTTTTAAAGGAGGAAAAAAAGACAAAATTAAAATAAATTTCATTAAGTCCTACTAAGACTCCTGTTTGATTCACAAATGAGGCAAATCCATTCAGTAAAACAGAAAAAGACCCCTTCCTTGAGAAATACAGAATAATGGTTTTGAAAGAAGAGAATGCAAGAGCAAAACAAACAAAAAAAAAAACCTAATTGGTTGGAATCAGGTTACCTTTCTGAAAGGACTAAAGTAGAGGGGACTTCCTTGTTACACTGACAAGGTAGACTGAAACTTCTTCCTTTCAGGAAAAACTATTTTGTAATTTATCTGCTTCCTTAAAGATTCAGCTGGATTATGTGGTACTTAACATGAGTAACTCCATTTTTGACTTGGTCTTGTCTACAGGGTCCTTGTGGAGGAGATCAGCCTACAGCACTGGCCTGTCATAATTTTATTTAATCATACATATATGCATATTTTATTCAGTTCCTCATCACAATAATAAAATGCGAGATAATGAACATAAAGAAAAGCGGCACATTTTGGCTCACAATTTTAGAAGTTTCCATCCATTGCTCATCGGTCTTTTTTGTTTGGGGCCAGCATTCCATAGCATAGCAGGAACAAATGGTAGAACAAAATCTCTCAGCTCATGGCCAGAAAGCAATGATAAAAGAAGCCTGGGGTCTTCCAGCTTTCTTTGACAGCATTCCCCTGGTGACAGAAGAACCTCCCAGAAGGCCTTATCCACTAAAGCTGCTATTCATTCCCATTAGTACACTGCTGAGGCCCAAGCCTTTGGTGAACACTCAAGACCAAAACTATACTTAATAAAACCCAACTGCAAAGACAAAGTGAAAAAAAATCAGCTGGAATAAGGTAGGAAGAACGCCAGCCTAGAAACCTAGAAACAAACATCAGAGTTCCAACCTGTGAATACACAAAAAGATAGTGAACTACCTCTGCACCGTTTTGGCAGAGTTAGTATTCTCAGACACATTTCCTAGGTTGTGGATTGCAAACCAGTAGGATAAGAACATGATAGTACTACTCACTAACAGCGGCAATTGGTCCTTGCTCGCAATCTACTTCCAAGCCCTAAGAATTAAAGATGCCATTGTCAACTGCCTTGCTATCTCTTCTGATACTTACATAGGGACTGCACCACTATCTCTCAAAGTTTCACAAATACCCACATAACATGAATTTTTTTATTCAAATCCAGTCAAATATCTCCAGAATTGATAACCTGGATTCCCTCAAGCATTTCTTACCCTCAAAGTGACCACACAGACTAGTTTTCTTGGGCTAGTCTCTCTTTTATCCTGGTTAACTGTTAACACCATGTCAAATGTAAAGTCCAAAAAGTTACAGTATAACTCAGTAGAGATATAAAATGAACAAATGTCAAACATTTTGTTTAACTTATTAATTAATGAAAAAAACAAAAATATTAAATTAAAAAAAAACAACCAGACTCCATGAGCAGCTTATCATTTTTAATTTTTTATTTTTAAATTTTTGGCGGGATCGGGGTTCAAACTCACAACTTTACACTTGTCAGGCAAGCACTTGTGCCATGGAGCTATCTCACCGGCCCTAGCTTATCATTTTTAAATGTTGGAAACTCACTCAAAATGATCTAGCTTCTATGCTTCTATCATTCCTGTTCATGAGAAGTGAGAATCTAGAGCTCCATGATAAACTGAAATATTTTTGAAGATGCCTGCTATTGTGACTGTTCCACCAATTTTGCCCTGTTCTGTGGCAAATAAAGCTTTCTTGTACGCCAGAACCCTGCAGCCATTAACCCGGATAGGCAACCAGGAAGAAGGGAAAAAAACTTTGCATAGGTGAGTCATTTCTACACAATCTGGAGCCATAGCAGTGGTTCAAACCCCTGGCCTACCATGCCAGCTCTCCCCTCTGTATGTGCTGAGGCCCAGTTGAGACTGAGCATGGTGGTGAATGCCTGCTTTCCTAGCCCTTGGGAGGCTGAGAACATGAGAATCACTGTGACTCTGATCTACATGGTGAGACCCTATAGACCTTATACTAAACACGTAAAAATAAAATTAAAAAAACAGCCTTTTCATAGAGGAAATTATAATAGCTGTACATTTTCTGATTATGGGAAGTCTTTACATTTTTGTCAATTGAACCTTTTAATGTAAATGTGAGATCTTTGACTTATAGGTAAAATGTAATTTTCAAAGCAGTAAAAAAATTCTAAAGGAAAGATTTAAAAAATGTATAATTGATTTTGCTTAAATTCATTGATTAATGAAGGAATCAGATGTTAGTACTGTTTTAAGCAATATTTTAGAAGCTAGGACAAATTTTTAGATTAGTTAGAAACTTTAATGCATAGTAGCAGGTCGTACACTTTTGGAGCTGTCTCAGCAACTCACACTTCTTCTTGTTGCAGACGTGCCTCCCCTACCCTCTTCTTGATGAACTTGAGGATGCGTTTGTCCTTGGAGACACTGAGCAGCTTCATGGCACTTTGCTGCTGACGGGGAGGTGAAGCCACACACCTCACGGATCATGTCCCACATGAACTTGGTGTGTGGTGAGTTGTCCGTGGCTGTGCCTCAGTTTGGTCACCTTATAGCCCTTAGTCACCTTATGGCCCTTACTGAGGCCCATGGCCATGGGATGGAGGAGGAGGGCCATGGCTGCTGTTCCTTGATGGTCACTGTGGTGGAAGGAAGGCTATTTTTTCAATTTAACTTTATTTTCAGGAATGAAAACAAGAGCAAGATCAAATATCACAAAGGTAGAAACAGGATAACATACAACAATACATATGCTACAGATTTTCAAAACAATAGTAGCTGATTCACAATAGTTGACATATTATCTATTCTCATCATCAGATCTGTTGCTCAGATCAACAGATACAGTTAGGTAAAATTGGTCATATGATTAAATACCACTGCTTGCTTTCAAGAAACCTTAAATTTTTGCTCTTGTCTCTCTTTTCTTCTCTTATCTTTTTTTATTACTTTTAATAAGAAATAAGTGTGACAGTTTCAAAACACTTTAGTAGTGCATGCCCAATAATTGGTACATTGCTGTCCTCATAGTAGTTATTTAGAGCACAGGATGCAGAGTATGTTGAGCTGTACAAGACTTAAACAACAGCTTCTGACATTGCCAGTTCTGCCACTAACCCACTATGATTATGGAATACTGAACTATGTATACAACTACTTTCTCTTAGTTCAGTGAGAAGAAAGTTTTGTATTGATAATGATTGGAAGGCTGTTTTTTAAATGTACTGAACTGAAGGATATTTGTCTTGCCTCTAAACATCCGTGGGAAGGTACAGATATCACTGATCTATGATAATTCAACACCAGGAAATTACATTGGGCATATTCTCAGTCTGATGGAAATTACTTGCAGGCTGCATAAAGCTAAATAAAAATAAGATTTCACAGCTGTTTGTATCACTTTCTGTTGTATTAAGGGTAACTCATAGCTTCTACTTTCTTGCTGCATTCCTAACCAACATAAAATATCTTGAATTAAATTTGGTAAATACTGCCTTTTAAAAAATCATGTTACCTTTTGCAATAGTCTATATATACACCTTTTATCAAAAGTATTATCCTCCAGAGAATACTTTCCCAGGATGATTTTACACGATCTTCTTCTCAGATGATTGAAGGAAGGAAACATTAGACAGAAGGATTTTAATAAACGTTTGTGGTCAAAGTTCTCTGGAAGTCTTGCTCCTCAGTGAGCAAAATCCTTGAAGTATATAGTGTAAATTCTCAGATGTTTCTAGATGTCCCTGGTTGTCCTGTGACATGCAAAATTTGTTTCCCTCACTTATCACCTCCACAATATCCTGTGTTTGCTGATAACAACTTCAGTGCTGAGCTAAGTTCCTTCTGAGGGATGAGAGTCAGGTCTGATCCAAATCTTATATTTTTAGGTGTGCTGTAAAATGAAAGTTAAGAAAGAAGGAGAAGTAAAGATGACTCCTAGGTCTCTGGCACATGGTGCTGAGTGCTTGGCACTAGTCATTCATTCTTAGGAGCACTCAAAGGGAAATGGTCTTGAGCTGATGATTTTGAGTTCACTTGAGAAATATTAAATTTAAATCCATCTGGATACACTCAAACAGAAATCTCAAGAAGATAAACTAATACTCAAAAGAAAGCCCAAGGGAAGATATATGTTGGAAACTGACTCAATATAAAAAGAGCCAGTTTCTGGCAAAATGCCAAAAGCATTATTTGAAGAACTAGAAAAAACATACAAAAATTCATACACAAGCAAAAAAGATGCTGATATCCAAAGCAACCCTACCCAAAAAAAGAACAAGGCTAAAAACATAACAATACCTGATATTGGGACACACTATAGGGCTGCAATTACCAAGATGATATAAAAATAGGTGTACAGAACTGAATAGAAATCATAAGAAATAAATCCATACATCTACATCCACTTAATTCTCAACTAGGGTGCTAAAAATGTTCTTCCTAGAAAGTATGGCCTCTTCAATAAATGATGATGAAAAAGCTGATATCAACATGCAAAAGAGAGAGATGTGATCTCGATACCACACCATTTACAAAAAGCGTTACAAAATACATCACAGATTTAATGTAAGACCTAAAAACTACCCTATGAAAATACTAGATGAAAACATTTAATGACACTGGCATACACAATGACATTTTCATAAGAACTCAAATATGTGTGCAACAAAAGCAAAAATACACAAACATGATTTTATCAAACTCAGACAGTTTTGGACAGCAAAAATTTAAAAAACCAATAGGATTCAACCTGAAGAATGGGGGGAAATATCTGCAGACTATTTGGTGGATATATTCTATAAGAAATTTGAAAAAAAAAAAAAAGTCTTTTAAAATTGAACATCTATGGGTAAGGTTCAGCTTCACCTGTACATGGGAGGATGTGAGTTTTAGCCCCACTGCTATAATTTAAAATGAACAAGTGATAGAGAAGGGAAAAAGAAATCCAAGATGCAAAAACAAATAAATAAATGAATGAATAACTATTAACTTCATGGAAATGTTGCTTAGGAAGAGAACATAGAGTAAGAGAAAAGAAACAAGACAACAATTGAAAAGGATCAAGCGAAGATGATTGAGAAGCTACGGGAAATCAACAAAATCAAGCAAAACCAAAAAGTGAGGAGAAAAGTCTATAATTTTCACTATATTAATCTGTTAGTGATCCAAAAATCAATTTGTGTTACCAGGGATGAAACTCCAGACCTTGTGCTTGTGCCAGGCAGGCACTTAGGCTGCTGCATGGTACCCCAGCCCAAGAATCCTATTCTAGAAGAACCCTAGACTATACAGACAAGAATATTGATGATTTCATAAAATCTTGGGAGTGGAAGAGAAAATGTACTGTGTGTGTGTGTGTGTGTGTGTGTGTGTGTATCTGTTTGCGTATGTACATCTTTGTGTGCCTGTGCATTACTAAGAATTGAACTGCCTTTATACTATATCTCTCTTTTTAAGTTATTCATTTGTTCGTTTATTTGTTTGTTTGTTCACCAAAAGTGCTAAGTCACTAAATTGGCTCAAATCTTGCCTCATCTTCCTTAAGTGCTGTGATTGTAAGCATGTGCCACCATTCTTACTTTGCAGTTTTATAACAAGGTCCTGTGCAAAGGCTATGTTTATTTTATACCTAAAGAAAGTCTCAAAGTTCAACTTTAAATGCTAATAACCCAGTCTGAGGTGCATACACATGAAATTTGGCCTTACACAAAAGGGAAGAGTTGGAAATTCTGCAAATGGGCATTAAACAAAATTTGCTACTTTCACAGTTATTTTTCTGTGCTACAGGGCCTTGGACATCCACAAATTGTTGCAGGCTTTAAGCAACATATTTTTCTCCTAGTGTTCATTTTTATGAGATTTTGTTTGCTTGTTGGTTTATTTACCCTAAACACTTAAACCTTTATAAATGGCCTAAGAGTTTGTGTTAATTGCTTGCTTTATCTGTTAATCAGGCTTATACTTTAGATTAAACACAGATCTCTAATGATAACTCATTTTTATTAAGAAATATAATCACCAAAAGTTCCCTCATCAAAATGAATGTGCTGTTTTTCTCAGTGTTTGAATTATGCTATCTTAAAATAGTCTTCTATTTTTTCATTCTTCAGTCATCAGTATTGCTGGCATTTCACATTACATCATCCCACTCAATGCACTCTTCTTGGATTTCTTTTAACTGTATCATGCCAAAAGAATTGGAAAATAGAAAGCTTCTTTCATTTTTAGTCATTTGATATTATGATCAATAAAATTTCAGCTACACTCTAAAGACATTCTCTTCCAAATGTCTTTCATCTGCTCTCTCTCAAATACTCATACTGTATATAATGTTTCCAGTTTTGAAAGGGCGCCACATTTTTAAAACATACATTCTGTACAATACAAGATGATATGGTGGCACATGCCTGTAATCCCCGCACTCAGGAGGCTGAGACAGCAGGATGAACGTGAGTTCGAGACTAGCCTGGGCTACCAAAGTGAGCTCAAGGGCAGCCTGAACTGCATAGTGAGACCCTGTCTCAAAAAGACAAAAAAAAAAAAAAGATGATATAATTTATTAACAATCTAATCAAAAAATAATTCAAATTTTAAAAAAAAATCTAATCAAAACATACAACCATGTTTCCCATTTTTCGCTGCCCTCCTTTTGAGATAAATTAGTGAAATATGTAATATTGAAAAACTAAAATTTCAGACTGAGAATTATGAAGCTAAGAACAAGTTCCTCTATCAATTCTGAAAAGAAAGGAAATAATAATAACCTTCATGTCTTCCATTTCTTCTCATCGCACAAAGACCAGATGGTGGCTTCTTCCAAAAACAATGAGGAGTTGCTACCTATTTATGGAAGAGGAGGCTCAAAAAGGACATAGAATAGATTAATTAAAGGAAGGTCCTGTTTTATGCTGCCTAGATATGGAGACTCACACATAATGGCCTGACACAGTAGCAATCAGCAGTTACTTTTGCCTTGAACCCATCAGAGATCAGAAGCAGGAAGGAAAGCAAGCAAACTAAATTTCACAGGACAAAGCTCCTGAGAAGAGGCCATAAGCAGGAACTTCACCCTTTGCAAAGCAGAGCATGAATAGATACCTGACTTAAAGGAAGAGAAAGAAGACTCAATATTTTAACAGAATTTTAAAGGCCTTGCACTTACTTAGGTGATTGCTGGCTCCTCTCAACAATGGAGTCTGCCCTCTCCCCCAAGCTCCTCCCTCCCCATTCTCTGAAATTCAGGAGCACACAGGCTACACTCATTCCCTCTAGGTAAAAGACCTGTGGAAATGAGAGCCCAGACCAGCAGGGGTCTGAGGCATGCCCAGAAAGTACTCTGGCCCCCAAAGCCAAGGCAAATAATCATGTTTCTGATTCACATGAGGAGGTAGGAAAAGCACTTTCCCTCTTTCCCATTCCCAAGCAAAGGCAAACTCTGAGGCAAGAGCCAAGAAATCCATCTTACTCCAAAAATGATCATTGCACTAAATAACAAGTACCAACAACCTATCACTAATCAAAAACTAAAATAAAAAAGTGAAAGAAAAGTAGAACAGTACCTTTTCTCAAAGTTCTCCGAAGGACAGAAATCTGCTGACACTCTCCTACAAAAACTGAAAGCCACCTACTATCTGGGGAGGAGGCAAAATTCTCTCCTGCCCCAAACTCTTAGTGTATATGTGGCAAAGCTGGCTGAACATAGAAACAAAGCTTCTCAGTAAGATACAGGCAAACAGGATTTATCAAATCACAAAGACCACATATCACACCAAGTAAGATTCATCCCAGGTATACAGAGATGGTTCAACATACACAAATCAATAGTTGTATACATCATATTAACAGAACCAAGGGCAAAAAACTGTATAATGATCACAATAGATGAAGAAAATTACTTTATAGTCTTTATCTCAATCTGGTAAAAGCCATCCATGAAAGCAAACATCCAAAATCATACTAAATGGTCAAAAACAGAGATTTCACTAAAATCAGACAAGTGAAGGATATCCATTGTCACCATTTCTATCCAATGTAATCTTGGAAACAAGCACAGCAATTACACCAAAGAAAAAAAAGAATAAATATGGGAAAGGAAGAAGTTAAATTATCCTTATTTTCAGGTGACATGATATGGCACTTAGAAGACCCCTCCCAGAAAAAAAAATCCTGCCAAAATACTTCTAGATTTAACAACCAAATCTAGCCACATAGCTTGATGTAAAAGTCAACACTCAAACATCAAGGCTGGCCTGATAGCTCAATGGATGAAAGCAGCTGGGGTTCCCCCGCTGCCTTGGCGCACACTGAGAGGGTGATTGAGACCGGGCTTTGTGGCTCATACTTGTAATCCCAGCACTTGGGAAGCTGAAAACAAGAGAATCACTGTGAATCCAATCTATGTAGTGAGACCCTGTAGACTCTGTAGACCCTGTAGACCCTGTCCTAAATACAGAAAAAAAAAAAAAAAAAAAAACACTCGAACACCAATAGCTTTCCTGTGCACAATTAACAAACCTATTGAGTGAGAAATTAGGGAAACCACTTTCATAATAGCACTCAAAATGACATAATGCTTAGGAATCAATCCACTAAATGATGTGAAAGATTTGTATAGCACTCTATAAAGAATACTATAGTATTTTGAAAATTGCAGTACTCTGAAAAAAGGAGATTGAAGCAGACATCAAAAACTAGAGAGATGTCCCTTGTTTTTGGTGGGAAGAACCAACATAGTAAAAATAGTCATACTCTCAAATTTGATATACAGATTTAATACAATCCCGTTAAATCAAAGTACCATTCGCAGAACTAGAGAGAATATTCCTAAAATTCATTTGATTCTTTTTGTGTTCTAGATGATAGCAGTTTTGAGTGGTGTAAGATGAATCTCAGAAAGGAGTTTTGGCCGGGCGTGGTGGCGCACGCCTGTAATCCCAGCACTCGGGAGGCTGAGGCAGGAGGATCAATGTGAGTTCGAGACCAGCCTGGGCTACAAAAGTGAGCTTAAGGCCAGCCTGAACTGCATAGTGAGACCCTGTCTCAAAAAGCAAAAAAAAAAAAAAAAAGAAAGGAGTTTTGATTTGCAATTCTCTGCTTAAAATGGTGGATGTATTTTAATGAACTTACTGGACACTTGTACTGCATCCTTCAAGAAGCGCCTGGCTTACTTGTCCATTTTTGCATTGGGTCACTTTGTTTTGAGAAGGTTAATTCCTTTCTTTGTTTTCTGTATTTTATGTATTTGGTACAGGGTCTCACTACACAGGTAGGACTCAGTAATCCTCCTGTTTTCAGCTTTACCAGAGCTGGTATTATGGGAGTTTGCCACTAGGCCTAGACATGGTCACCAGCTCGGCATGCCTGGGCTTGTGCAGCAGGCAGTACAGGGGATCAACCCTGGTCCCTACACTTGCCTAAACAAGCCACTTAGTCCATTGAGCTATCTCACTGGCCTAAGAAGGCTAATTTTTTATGGCAAATGTGCACTCAGTTTTTGTTCACCTGGAACTATATTTCATGTTCATTTTTTGAATATAGCTTCCTAGACACAGAATTTCTGAATGAGATTTTTTTTTCCTTTCTCTATTTGAGCTTCCCAATGCTGTTAAGTTCCATTATATTCTAATGAGAAGTCAGACATTATCATATTTTGCATACTGAGTAAATAATGAGTAATTCTTCTTGTTCTGCTTTGGGAGGCATTGGGCATGTTGTTGTTCTTTTGTTTTATGCAGCAGTGGCACAGTATGCAATCCAAGGTGGCTTTCAACTCACTATGTACACAAGGTTGGCCTCGTATACCACTGTGGTATGAAGTTTTCAGTTCTTCTGGAAAAACAGCCAAGAGGGGAATAACTAGCTTGAATAGGATCTCGAAACCTAATTTTTAAGGAATCTCCACACTTACTTCCATAGCGGTTCTACCAGTTTCCACTCCCAAAAACAGTATAGAAAGGTATCATTTTCTCCAAAACTTATCCAGCATTTGTTACTGGCTGACTTCCTCATTAAGTCATTGTTTCTGGGGTGAGATGGAATCTCTGTGTTCTTTTAATTTGCATTTCTCAAATGACCAATGATGCTAAACATTTTTTCACATATTTACTTACCATTTGTATTTCTTCCTGTGAGAAGTGTATATTCATCTCAGATGCACATTCTTGATTGGGTCTTTGAAATTAGGGAGCCTGATTTTTTTTAATTCTTTATACATTTTAGACAGAACACCTTTTGTCAGAGGAACAGTTGGCTATACTCTGTTGGATATTTGCTTTGAAGTACAGAAACGTTTAAAAGGAGAAGATCCCAGTTGTTGATTCTCTGAAGTTTTCCTGTGCACGTTGATTTTTTTTTTCTTTTTGAGACAGGGTCTTGCTATGCAGTTCAGTCTGACCTTGAGCTTTCTTTTGTAGCCCAGGTTGGTCACAAACTCACACAGATCCTCCTGCCTCAGGCTCTCAAGTGCTGGGATTACAATGATTTTTGTTCATGAAACTTCTACCTACTCCTATATCTTTAAGATTTCTACCTCCCTTTTACTCCAGAAAATTTAGCATTTCTCTTTTAACATTTAAATTATTGATCCATTTTGATTGTAGCTTTGTGTATAGTAATAGATATGGGTCTAGTTTTATCCTTTTGCCTGGGGAAAGCCAGTTTTAACAGTACCACTTATTGAAGAGGCTATCATTTTTCCAGTGAGCGTACTTGGCCCCTTTATCAAAGATAAAGCAGCTGAGTGCGTTTCCAGGTGTGTCTGCATCATCTCATCTGTCTCATTAATCCTCAGGTCTGTTCTATGCCATTCATGCTGATTTGATCGCAGTAGTTTGACAGTATAATTTCAGGTGAGGGATTATGATACCTCCTGCCTTTCCTTTCTTACCCAGGATTGCTTTTGATATTGTGGGTCCCTTCTGGTAACAAATGAACTTCACAAAAGTTTTCTCCAGCTCTGTGAGTTATACTAATGGTATTTTAATCAGAATTACATTGAATTTGCATAGCAATTTTGGGAGTATGGTCACTTTCACAATGTTGGTTCTTCCTATCCAAGAGTGTGGAATATTTTTTCCATTTTCTCAAGTCATTTTCAATCTCTTTTCTCACAATGCCAACATTTTCACTGCATAAATTTTTTACATCCTTTGTGAGATTGATTCCTAAGTATTTCATTTTTTTGAATGTTACTGTGAATTTGGTTTACCTAATTTCTCTCTCGGTGTGCAACAATGCTACAGATTTTTGGGTGTGGTTGACTTTGCTGCCATATTCCTGAATTTGATGAATAAAACTACAAGACTCTTGGTGACATTTTTGGAGTCCTCTATGTAGAATATCATGTCATCTGTAAATCATGATAATTTCACTTCTTTTCTGATCCTTATTCCTTTTATTTCTCTCTCCTGTGTAATTGCTCTGGCTAGTGTTTCCAGAACTATATTGATTAGGAATGGAAAGAGTGAACATCCTTGTCTTGTCTGCTTTTAAAGTGAAGGCCTTCAATTTTTTCCTGCTTAGTAGGATGTCTGCTGTTGGTTTCTTTTATGTGGTTTTTATCAGGCTGAGATATACACCACCTATTCCAATTCTCTGTATGGCTTTTATTATGAATGATTGTTTGACTCTGTCAAAAGCTCTTTCTGCATCTATTATGACGATCACAGCTTTTCTTCTTGGTTCTATTGATGTCATGTATTATATTTATAGATTGGTGCATGTTGAATCATACCTGCATTCCTGACATGAATCCTACTTGGCCATAATGTATCATCTCCTTCACATAGCTGCATTCTGTTTGCTAGTATTTTATTCAGAATTTTTGTATCTATATTCATTAGAGAAATTGGCCTGTAGGTCTCTTTTTTATTTGGATCTTTCTCTGATTTTGAAATCAGAGTAATATTGCCTGGAAGAATGAGTTTAGGAAAATTGCTTCCATTTCATTTTCATTGAAGATTTTGGGAAAAGTTGGCATTAAATCTTCTCTAAATTTCTTGTAGAATTCTGCCACGAATCCATTGAGTACTGGCTTCTCTTTGTTGGTAGTTTTTTAAATTATATTTTCACTGTGTTTCTCATTATTTTGTTATTCAAAGTTTGAATGTCATCTTGACTCAGCCTTGGCATTTCATATGTATCTAGGAAACTGTCCATTTCCTGTGTTTTCCTGAGTAAACATTTTGAAAGTGAATATTGATGATCTTTTGAATTTCTCTAGGGCCCATAGTGATTTCACTTTTCATTATTTATTGCATGAATTTCTGTTTTTTCTTTCCTTTTTGATGTTTGGCTATGGATTTATCAATTTTATTCATTCCTTCAAAGAACCAATTCTTGCTTTTATTCTTTGTCTTTTTTTTTCCCTTTATCTCAAATTCAGTAATGTCTGCTCTAATATTTACAATTTCCTACCTTCTTTGGGCTTTTGGTTTGACTTACTCTTCTTTTTCTAGGAGCTTGAGGTGCAGCATAAGATCATTTATTTGGGCTTGTTCTGTTTTCCTAATGTGCAAATTTACCACTACAAATTTTCCTGTTAAGACAGTTTTCATTGCATCCCATAGGTCTTGGTAAGTTGTAGCTTCATTTTCATTTGATTGTAAATATTTTCAGATGTCTCATTTAATTTCATCTGTGACTCACTGGTTGTTCAGGAGGGTGTTGTTTAATTTCCATGTGTTTAGGGGCGTTGGTAGTTTCTTTTTTTCAATAATTTCTCAGTTTTATTGCACTGTGATCAGATAGTATACATGGGATAATTTCAATTTCTTTGCCTTTACTCAGCAGTTCTCTGTGTGCTAGTATATGGTCTATTTGGAGAATGTTCCATGTGCAGCTGAGAAGAATGTATATTCTGTTATTGCTAAGTGAAAAACTCTGCAATGGTCTACTAAGTCACATTTTTTACAAGTTTGGTTTAGTTCTGTCATTTATTAGCTGATTTGTTTTTTACTTAGCTGATCTCTTTATGACTGTGGCATGTTAAATTACCTCATTAGTACTGCATTATTTATTTGATTTTTAATATCTGTTAAAATTTGTCTTACATGGGAGGGTGCTCCTACACTAGGCACATAATGTCTGCCTGTTGCAGTTTTTCCTTAATAAGTGTGTAGTGACCTTCTTTATCTCTTGGATGATTTTTGGTCGGAACATGACATTGTCAGCAACCTGCTTTTTCTAATTTCCTGTGACATACAGGACTGTTTTCCATCCTTTGACTTTTGGTCTTTGAATTTCCTTTTGAGTCAAATGTGTTTCTTAGGCAGCATATTGTTGGATTTTGTTTTTTAATACACTGTGCTAGTTTCTTTTGATTAGTGAATTGAGGCCACGTACATTGATGATTATAACTGATACATATTGTCCAATCTTTGTCATGCTATTTTCCTGGTATAGGATCTATACTTTTTACCTGTTTTTAATTACTTGCCCTGCTTGGTGGTTCCTTTCTGTACATTTCTAGAATATCTAACAGTACTCATTACAGAGTGGGTTTGGAGGTAATGAATTTCTTCAGTTGCTCTTTGTCATGGAAGGATTTATTCTGCCTTTGAATTTGATAGATGGGTTTAAAGGATGCATCAATCTGGGTTGAAAGTTATTTTGTTTCAGGACCTGAAATATTTCACTTCAAGCTCTTCATGATTTGATGGTTTGTATTGAGAAATCTGTTGTGAGTCTGATGGGCTTTCCATTTTAGTTTATCTGTTTCTTCTCTCTAGCACCTTTTTTTTAAAATTTAGTATTTTTTATTTTGAAAATATAAAATTTGAACATATACAAAGCATTGATAATATATGGGTGTACATTTTAAAGCAAAAGTTCATATTCTATTTGAATATGACAGAAAAAGTTTTTTTATATGCTAACAAAATTTTTTGACATTCTGATATAAGAAAATTTCAGGAAAAATCTGATCAAAGTGAAGCAAAGATGCATTAAGATTATATCTCTTTATTACACATATTACACTTAAAACAATTAGTTTTTTACTCATCAAATGTAAAATTAAATGCATGGTGAGAATTGTATTTCTAATATGTGTGTATTTACTTCAATGGTTAGCATAGTTTGTCCTAAAAAGGATTAAAAAAAAGAAACTCATCAGCTTTATAGCAAATTGTAGAAATAGTCTTTCAATCAGTAACTTTGAAGCATCATTTGAGGTTGCCTTATAATTATGCACTAGAAAACAGTACGGTATCCAGTGGTCAGGATGAGTCTTTTCTTGATGAGAATTTATGTTTTATTTTATTTTAAAAGATAAATTGACTTTAAAAATATTTTTCCTTCATTGATCAGATTTTGGTTTGCACATATAAATTATCTTTTTCACTGAATACTTTTTGTAGCTGTAATCCATTGCACAATATATCATGATCATTTTTTCAAACTTTCTACCTTTTGAAAACTGCTTCAGTGAAAATATTTTTTTTAATTTTCTTAATTTCAATGAGAAACATAACAATCAGACAGTTTAAAAACATGTTTGTAAAACATTTACAATAATTTTTTTATTATTTTTAATAAGAAATAACAATATGACAGTTTCAAAACACATTAGTAGTACATTCGCGATAATTGATACAATGCATCGTAGTAGTTATACAGAGCACAGGGTGTAGACGTGACAAATTTTCTAATCATTATTGGTACAGAAAATTTCTCCTCTTTAAACGAAGAGGAAGTAGTTGTATACGTAGTCCAATGTTCCATAATTGCAGTGGGTTACTGGTGAAATTGGCAATGGTGAAAGCTGTTGATTTAAGCTTTTTACCGCTCAGCATACTAATCTAGCTTTATGTTTTATGCCTCGTAGATAAACTTTTCTACTGGGTGGCTAAGGGAAAGTTAAAGCAAGACCTTTATAATAAAACATGTAACTTTTGTATCTTCCAAGGTCAGTCAAATCTCCTCAAGATTAACTTTGAAACCATGTACAGTGCTTTGTACAACTGTTGACAGTGTCAGCCATCTGGATGAGTCATGGCCATTGCTTGACCAGTTTGTTGTCTGTGAAAGCATGAAAGAATGTTTTCTCCTTAGGCAAGCTATATATCTTCAATACCTTTCCTCTGTGGCCCCATAATCTCCTTGAACAGAAAATTTGGGAAACCACTGAGTTATAGGATGTTACAGCACAGGTTCTGTTCTGTTCTGAGTCCTCACTGACCTTGAAGGGCTAGAGTCAAAATATTGGCTATTCTTGTTGCTCTTCTTTTTCTCTAATTTTTGGTTTGTACACATATATTATTATCCCAGGCCCAGCGGGATGGTTCAGTGGTCTAAAGTGCCTGCTTAGGGGGCGGCTGCAGGGACCACGGTTCGACCCCCGGCACCACAAGCTGCGCCAGCCCTGCCCTCAGGACAGGCTGAGCCAGCCATGAAAATAAACAAATAAACAAAAGTTCTGAAACAAGAAAAAAAAATATAATAAAAAAACATATTCTTAACCCTCCAGAAGAAAAGCTTAGTGATACTATTACTCTATAACATGGGTATTTGAGCTTAACATCACTGTCTTTCTGAATATCAAACATCTTAGTCTTAACTTAGAATTGGTATTTTCCATCAATCATTGATATTCTAACAAATCTCTATAGAATGTGATAAAAGCAGTTACACATTTTTACACAGACATTTAGAAATCTAAAGATGTACAAAATTGTAGCCTATCAATCCTATGGCATTTTGCCTAGTCTCTTACTCTCATTTAAAACTGTTTTTTTTTCTTTTCTTGTACACTAAGCAGTGCACATGTAGTATTTTTACACAATTGAATACTACTCAGCTATAAAGAATGATAAACTAGAAGATTTTATATATAAATGGGTGTATCTTGAATACATATTCATAGGTGTAATAAACCAGACCTACATGTGTAAATATCGTATAGTCTCCCTAGTGTAAGAACACAAAAGACGAAATAAAAATGGAAAGACATAACAGCTGAATGGAAAGCATAAACTTATGTGTTAAACAATGAAGTGACTGGAAGCAGAAAAGAGATAAAACATAGCAGGAGCAAAACTATGCACTTATATACGTGGGATGAATTAGGTAATGGTCCTAAGAACCTTCAAAAGGATTTTCACATTGATGATGGCATGAGCTAAAGCTATCCTTGGAATCCCTGACATTCTGATCTTTTAGATATGTGCTACAATAATTAGTACACTGCATATTGTTGTCTTCATAGTTCTTGTTCAGAGTACAACATGCAAACATGATACCTTTTCTAAACACTATTAGCACAAATCTCTCTTTTCACTGAACTAAGAGAAAGTAGCTGCCTATAAAGGCCAATAGTCCATAAGAGCAGCAGGTTATCACACTACTGGCAATGTTGGAAACTGTTGATTTGGGCCTTTTACAGCTCAGCACATTAATATGGCTTTGCTTTTTATACCTCATGGTTAGGATTTTCTGCTGGGTGGTTAAGACCAAGGAGAGCAAGACCTATATAACAAAAAATGTAACTTTTGTATCTGACAAGGTCAGCCAAATACCCTCAGAATTTACCCTGAAACCATGTACAGTGGTTTGTAGAACTTCTGTCAGTGTCAGCCATCTGGATGAGTCATGACCATTGCTTCACCAATTTATTCTCTGTGAAAGCCTGAGTGACTGTTTTCTCTCTAGGTGACTCTCCTTAGGCACACTATATATCATTGATCCATTTTCTCTGTGGCCCCATAATCTTCTTGAGAAAATTTGGGATACTACTGAGTTATAGGATGTAACAGTACAGGTTCTCTTATGTCCTGAGTCTTTACTGACCTTGAGGGGCTAGGGCCAAAATATTATTGGAGCCCTTCTTTACCTCTAAATGTTTGTTCTGCAAACTTAAGTTGTTAACCATCCAGAAGAGAAACTTAGTGATATTATTACCCTACAACATAGGCTCTTGATCTTAACATCATCTTTCTGCATGTCAAATGTTTTAGACATAACATGGAACGTATTTTCCATCAGTCAGTGATATTCTAAGCTTTAAATCTCTATAAAATGTGAAAACAAATGATTAAATTCCTAGAGAAATGTAGGAATTTAACAGTATACAACATTGCAGCAGGATAATCCTACAGCATTTTTTCCTGTCTCATATTCTTTTATTACTTTTTTTAAAACAAAAATTTACTTGAAAGAGAGTATAACAATAATTGATATGACATTAGAAGCAGCATGCATTTAGAAGCCCAGAATGATAGATATTCCAGCATGATTTTAGTGTTGCACATTGCAATCTTCAGCATAGTTGCTTATTTCACAGATATCAACATATATAGTTACTCAGGATGAGATATATAACAATTAACTGCTGTTTTCAAAAACCTGTTAGAGTTTTTTAGGATCATTGTCTTAATCATCTTATATATATAAAAGCATGGTTATGCGCCTGCTATGTTCCCTAACTTTTGCCCTTGCTCTCTCTTCATTGATTAATTTTAACTTTTGTGTGTGTGTGGTACCAGGGATTGAGCTCAGGACTTTGTGCATGCCAAGCAAGCACTTATTCCACTGAGCTATGGTCCTCAGAGATTATTTCTTATCTTATTTCATTTATAAGTTGATGGACTTGTTTCTTTACTTCAGTTGCTATCATTTCAGTGATTTGAGGTCTGTAATTTGCACTATCTTGTATGTCTTTGGCTTCTGGGTTTGTCTGTGTGGGTTAAAGGATTAAGCTTGCTTTTTGCTCCTGTGTTTTAACAGTTTTGAAGCTCCCAGTAAACACCCAGACAGAGTCCCACTGGTTGCTCACAGTCTGCCAAAGTGCTTAAATGGAACCAGGAAAGTTTACCACCTGCATGCTCTGGGGCCCACAGATCACAGTTCTGCATCTCTCAGGCCACTCAGAGTCCTCCTTAGTTCTTGAAAGTCAGGACCAATGTCCACAGAAGCTCCACACCAGCGCGCTGTAAGTTAAGGAATCTTAGGGCTTACTGGAGTCCAGCAGTCTTCCCAGAGTCTGCCAAAGTTTGTAAGTGATGCCAGGAAAGCTCCATGCCTGCTTGCACTAGATCCACAGATCCCAGCTCTCCTGCATCCTACAAGTTCCTCAGAGTCCACCTAAGTTCTTAAAAGTTTAAACCAACACCAGCAAAAGCTCCATGCCTGCACACTGGGTCTAAGGAAGGTCTCTGCTGCAATTTTCTTGTTCTGCTACCCAGCCACATGAACTACACAGTTTTGCTGCACCAGGGTGCCCCTGACTTGGAGCCAGCTAACTGCAAACTGAACCCACCAAACCATGAAGTAAATTAAACCTTTCCTTCCTTACATTTCAGCTGTTGATATTGTATCTCAGCAAATGCAAAGCTGATTATTATAACTGCCTTCTGCTCAGAATATCAATAAGATTATGTTCCTCTACTCTTTCCATATCTCATCATTTGGGGCTAAAATCCTTATGTTCTACATAATATACAAATTCTAATTCTGTTCGTATTTTTGGAAGTTTGGGTTTTTTTTTTTTTTTCCTCTCCTTTGTAATTTACCTGAACTTAAACTAGGAGACACAATGTCTCCAGAGTGTCATACAGCCACTCTCAGCTCAAGACATATTTTTAACTTTCTTTTTTAATTTCCCTCTCTGGCTTTTTTGGGGTTTGTTTGTTTGTTTGTTTGTTTTTTGTTTTTGTTTGGTTTTTTTTTTTTTTTTTTTTTTTTTTTTTTTTTTTTTTTTTTTTTTTTTTTTTTTTTTTTTTTTTTTTTTTTTTTTTTTTTTTTTTTTTTTTTTTTTTTTTTTTTTTGTCTTTTTGAGACAGAGTCTCGCTATGCAATTCAGGCTGGCCTTGAGCTCACTTTTGAAGCCAGGTTGGTCTGGGACTACAGGTGTGTGCCACCATGCCCAGCTTCTGGCTTCTTAATGATTTCTCTTGTATCAATATTTTAGTAGAGGCTATATTCAAATATCTTAAACCCACGAAGTCTCTGCTCTCTGCTGGGTTTCATGTCTGTGACTTGGGAATTCATTCAAATTTGCAATTAGTTAATCTCCCTTGGGCTCTATTTTATCTCAGCTATTTCAAGTCTGATCTATGCATCTGTGTAGTTTTCTATTTAGCTGAGGCTGTTTGGGGATCTGAATTCATTTCCAGGATCTCTCCACTAAATTTCCAAATTATCTAACATCTCAACAAGAACTGCAGTCTTAAGTTAGCAAAAAAATGTGCAATTGTTTTGCTTTGCTTTGCTTTGTTTTTGTTTGGTTTTGTTGTTGTTGTTGATGATGTTGCTGTTTCCAAACAAACTCATCACATTTTTCTGGAAAAACCATAGGTTTACAGCACCACCTCCCACCGTTAATCTAGTCCATTTTCTATTGGCAAACCAAACTCACGCCTTTCAGGATCCAGCCATCGACACAGGCACAAAGAAGGGAAAATAGAAGGAACACTAATTTAGCAAATAGTAACAACATAGTGTATATAGTTAAATTTTAATTTCAGTATAAAAATGAGTAATTTTTAGGGCCAGCGAGATGGCTCAGTGGTCTAAAGCACCTGCGCAGGAAACTTAAGGCCAGCACTGCAACTGCTCCTCGATCCCTGGCACCACATGCTATGCACCCCCACCCCAGGGCAGGCCGAGCCAGCCATAACACAAACAAATAAATGAAGTTTAAGGGAAATAAATAAATAAATAAATAAATAATATTTTTTTAAAATGAGTAATTTTTATTGTAGACATGTAACTTCCTATACTTTAGATATACTAAAAAGGGTATTTGTAATTTACCGAAATTACAACTACATGGCTTTTGGTATTTTAACAGGAAGCCACAAGAAAATAGGAAGTACTTTAAGCCACATAAACCTGCTGCCCTTACCTTATTTTGAAAATGAACTCTATTTTGTTGACTTCCTTCCATTTCCAAGGCTCCTAAGTGGACATTTCTACTTCCTTTTTCTTTTTGATAGGACTAGAAATAGAACTGAGAGGCACTCTGCCAGTAAGACACACCCCAAACCTTTTAAAATGTCTTTTTCTTATTTTAAGACAAGATCTCACTAGGTTGCTAAATTGCCCAGTTTGGGCACATATATTTACTATACTCTGGCCTCCATCTCTTGGAGTATTGAATTATAGGCATATCCCATCATGTCTAGCTGCTTTTGACAACTTAACCCAGTTTAGTCCTTGCTTCATAGTTAGGAACTACTACTATTACATTTTCATTCTGACATAAGGGGAAACTGAACTCCTGCTATTTTTGAAAATAAATATCCTCAGAAAATACTAGATAGATAGGTAGATAGATAGATAGATAGATAGATAGATAGATAGATAGATAGATAAGTTGCACAAAGATAAAAGAAAAAAATGCTGGTTTCCGTATGATAGGACACAGGCTTAAGAGCAGCACTTTCAGGTCACTGGCAATGATCCACAGAGAAAAGTCCAGGAAGCAGACTGACTATGGAGAATGTATGGTTTCTTACATAATCAATTCCTTTTCCACAGAAAAGTAGTCTTTTTGAATTATATGCTGATGGAAACAATCACAACTGCAGGGTACTGAGTTGCCCACACTCCTAGAGAATCATGGTACTGTCTGAGCTTAGTGATGTTGCTCTACTTGGCACTAAAGTCTAGGAGCCAGCCAATATATGGTTCAGAATGAAAAATTGATAAAAACAATGATTTCAACTCTGCTTAGCTTTGTTTTATTTTACTACTGAACAAATAAATGATTTAAGAATACATGTATATTATTTTTATAAGCATAATAGATTTACTGGGGGAAAGAAAGCTCCTGTCCAAGAGAGGAACAAGAGGGGGGCCCAAATGGGTTGTTCCCAGGATAAATACATACTTTTACATTGTATTTCCTTTATGCTAAATGCCTCAACATGTGACAGTAACTTAAGACTGCTGTTTGCACTAACAAAGCACTTTGTACATCCTAGCTATTTCAACTTGCTAGTCCTTCCTATGCCACTAGGTTGCCAGATATTCTACAGCATCGTAACCTACCAGAGCAGAAGATGGATTTGAGATGAAAATCAGGCTTTACAATCCCACATATGGGGAGGCAGGGAGAGGGAGAGAGAATGGGGAGGGAAAGGCACAGAGAGACAGAGACAGGGAAAAGAAAAGAAAATGCAAAATATAACGTACACCTTGAGGGCTTATTGGATAGATCTTCTTAAAGCCAAATTGCAGTTCCATTCCTTAAGCATATCCCAACTATGATACTCTGAAATATATATTTGGGTTTTTTTCCTTCTTTCCTGAAAAAAAAAAAACTTCCAGAACTCTTCAAATTTGGTCATGCCTCATGGATGAAGCCCTTAGCAATAGGCATAGCAAGAAACCACAGAAGAAGAACAAAGCCATGTCCATCTGTCCATCTGCACCCCCCATCCCAAGAAATACGACCACTGGCATCTACCCCACACATTCTACTCCCCCAAAGTCCTCAAGACTTCAAACTCCCCCCTTCTGTTTTAAATCTGTGTTCTTCCAGCTTCTAGCTAATTCTACTCTCTAAACTCAGCCTCCTCCCACAGAGCTTTTACAGAGCTTTCTTGGAAGGTCTCTTTTCCCTCTATATCTTTAACAAATTTCCTGAGTCCTAAGAGTACTATGACATCATATTTTGACTATAATAGCATGAGTAGGCATTTGTAGGATAATGAGATATTGGTTGATAGAGTCCCTTAGATGACCTCAGGATCAGCTACTCACCAGGAAAAACAAGGACATTTAAAAGTTGAGACTTTCAGGAGAGGAAGAAACTGAAAGATAAGCTGACCAGTTTATCTTTCAGTAATTCATCATGGTAATTCATCATGCCTGCCTAATGCATTATCCATAAAAATTCAAGAGGATTCAAGAAAAGTGGTTTTTAAGGACTTCAGAACTGCTGAATACATGGAACTTCCTGGAGGACTATGCACTTGGGAGAATGTGGGGCTCACGGCTCCCATGTGCCTTGCTCCACGTAGGTCTTCCATTGAACTGTTCATTGTTGTCCTTTATAATATCCTTTATAATAAATTGGATACTATAAATAAGCATAAAGTGCTTTCTGAGATCAATGAGTCTCATTAACAAACTAATCAAGCTTGAGGAGGGGTAGCCTTAGGAATTACTTAGGATTTACTGACATCTAAAGGCAGGAGGGCAATCTGAGTCCTCAAACTGTGGGATCTACCACTGTCTTCAGGTAATGCAGAAGAGAATAAAGGACTTTCAGCTAGTGCCTGCTGGAGACATTCCTGTGAACATGATGGCTTGCTTATTGTGGGGAAAGAAGCTCCCATACATTGGGTTGAAATGCTTCTGTTATAAGAGCACCAGGAGAGACTGAGTTTTCATCTATCTCTATAGATCCATTGCATCTCTACAGGCCTCCAATTCTTTTGTGACATCACCAAATAGAATACTTTCTAAAATCCCAGATCTGCAACATTTGTTCTCTTAACACAGAAGTCTAGTTCCTCAGCGCAGTTTTGGCATAGTATTGTTAATAAATAATAATAATAACATCTAATACTGTGAGCCCTTACCTTGCACCAGATGTAGTGTAAGTACTCTACACACTCTGAATCTTTACTTCTTAAAACAATTTTAAAGGTATGAATTGTTTTCGTTCAATTATCTGCATAAGGAAGTGAGGTACAGAGAAGTTAAGTAACTTGTCTGAAGTGGCAGAGTGGATACCTGGCAGAGCTGGAATTCAAGCACATCCATGTATCCAGATCCAAACACCATATTCTGATCACAATTATCTGATCCGTTGAACACAAGAAAGAGAATGAATACTGATTTTTACTAAAACTGGTAAAATTGACTTCATTATCTCACTCAACTTTAGAGTAAGTAATGGTGTTTTATTCAGGCACATTTTTAAATGGGATACTTCTTTTAAATATCCCCAGTGGGGGAAAAAAGCTTAATTTATTCTCCTAGAGAATTGTAAGAAGATTAAAAGTAGTTGTACTAACCTGAAATAAAGCCCCTGAGAGCAATAAAATTTAAATAGAAATAAATTAACATTTAGTTTCTTACTAAATGTAATAAAGCCAACTAGTTATCATGTTCAGCGTGTACAGCTTCATTTATATTCTTCCATTCCTTACATCTCAAATAACAAATCACAGCAATTTGCACAGATTTGTTATTTATATTGAGGTCTTTACTCAATGTATATACTGATAACTTCCATTTTTACAATGCTTTTTGACATAAACTTCCTTTTTTACATAAAGTATTTAATGTATTTTTTAAACCATCCTATAGAATGGGCATTATTATTCCCATTTAGAGTGAATCAAATGTCAAAAAAAGGAGTTTGAGTAGTTGTTTTAAATCTATTTAATATTAAATGTGCATATTTCCTTTAGTTCAACAATTTTCCTTCTTGATATCAATATAAAAAAAACATATAGATGTACAAATCACTCGTGCAACAATGTTTAAATAAGAAAAGGTAAAGCAGCTTAAATTTCTCAGTAACATTAAGAAACTCCAATAGGAAAAACAGGAGATATTTTGCACCAATAACATATTAAACCACGGGCTGGGGACATACCTCAGTAGAATAAGCACTTGCCTGCCAAGCACGGGAGCCTAAGTTAAGTCCCCATTTCTGGAAAAAAAAAAAAAAAGATATTAAATCAAATAGAATGTGGAACCCTGAGCAGCAGTGATTTCTTCCCCTCATCCTGTGAACTTAGAACAGTGTCTGTCATACAGAAGCACAGAAAAAGTGCTGAAAGAATGAACAAATACACGCAAAGGTGCAAGTGATGTCCTTAAAAAGCTAATATGTATGTGTGATATCAGGGGCCAATTAGGCCCCCAATTGCCTGGGTGAGGATACAAAAAATGATAGACAGAAACAATAATTTTGAATGCCAGGGGGTTCATAGGACCAGAGCTCTTATCAAGCTAAGACAAAAATATCTCAGAAACCTTCATTCTTTATTGATTGCACACAGTTATTTGGGTAGGAGGTTGTAGAGAGATACAGGGAGCAGAGTGGTAGAAGTCACTGATGTGAGCAAGGTCTAGTAAGAAATAAAGCATTCTTGTATGGATAAGCCCTTGGTTAATGGGCAGCTTATTTTTCACTTAGGCTATTATCTACTTCTACAGAATTTTATGTTTGAGGGACCAGGGAAATAGCTCAGCGGCATAAGCGCTAAGCCAAAAACATGTACCTAATCAAATGAGCGACAGCACAAGTGAATATTCCATCCCCTGATACACTGTAAGATGCTAAAAAGGATTTGGGAAGCTGTAACTGTGTTCTGATGACCAAGAAACATTGCACCACACTAAGACGTGGTGCTAGTCCTTCCATACAAAAGGAAATGGGTAGAAAGTGCAGTAGCAGTTTGCTGAAATGCGATGCATTCCTTTTGCATAACGGGGAAAATAAGACAGGCCAAAGAAATACTACAGGAAATGGACAAGTAACAATTAAACTAAGAAGCCCAGTGTGCTTACAAGAAGATAATAAACACAGTATTATCATAGTGACTAAGTATATGTTTTCACTAAAATTACAAAGGACTTTAAATTTACTCCTTTTTATTCTGTTTTGCTTAAATTCTTTGCTCAGTATTCACTAACTGTATGACATTGAAACATGTTTCTCAGCCTGTTCCTCAAATTACACATACAGTGTCTGGTAATGGGTGAATTCTCAATAAATATTAGCAGCTTTCTCCTAACTCTCATCTTCCCTTTCCTTTTTATATTTATAGATTTATGCAAGTATCAGATATATTTTTAGTGCTGCTTCCCAATGTGCTAAAATAAATTGCACTATAGGAAGTAACTTGTTTACAAATTACACAGTAGATTCATCAATCTAAATGCTAAGGAGAAGGAATTCCCTTCAAGTATAAAAATAACCTTAGTCTCTTAATTCTTAGCAAGTAGCCTACTAACAGGCAGCATTAGAAATTTACTTAAGTATATAATGATTTTCTTAAAACCATAACTATTTTAAAACCTTATTGAATGGGCTGGGGAGATAGCTCCGTGTTGCAAGTGCCTTCCCAGCACTTCCTGGCAAGTGCAAGGTCGTGAGTTTGAACCCTGCTCCCTCAAAAAAACAAACCAAAAAAAAAAAAAACCTTATTGAAGGCCATCAAACATGTTTTTAGGAAAGAAAAGCAGGAATATTAATAAAAGAAAATCCAGAGAGTAGAAAATTTTTTTTTCTTGTTTTAGAATCCTTGTTTGTTTATTCACTCATTTTTATGGCCGACTCAGCCTGCCCCAAGAGCAGGGCTGGCGCAGCATGTGGTGCCGGGGATCGAACCGCGGTCCCTGAAGCCGCCCAAGCTTTCCCAAGCAGGCGCTTTAGACCACTGAGCCACCCTGCTGGGCCCCAGAGAATAGAAATTTAATTCAGAACTACAATTCTAATTCCATAAGATAAATGTCTGAGGTTGGGTTCCCCAAGGCAGGTCAGATCAGATCATAAACTGAGGATTCAGGAACTGGTTTATTAGGACCTCTTCTGAGAGCACACAGCAGGAAAATAGAGAAAGGAAACATAATAGAGGGGGAAAAGCCATGCAAAGTGAGATTTCAAGCCAAGTCTAAGAGGATGTACCTTTAGCTCAGTCCTGCAGAGAACTTTGGAAAATAGTAGAGGCCATTTTTTCTTAAAAGAAAGGAGTTTAATACTTATTGTGCATCTTTCATTGGTTAAGGGCTAGCTTAGGAGGCCCAAATTCCCAAGTCTTACTCCTGCTTAGGCAAAGGCAAGCCATTTCCAGAACCCTAAGGGCAGCCCTTCCAGACAGAAGGATGCAAGTAGACAGTGTACAAGTAAATGGAAGTGACTAAGGAGATGTAGGCAGGGAACTGATGATATATGAAAGTTGTACATTTTTTTTTCCCGGAACCAGGAATTGAACTCAGGCCCTTGTGCTTGCCAGGCAAGTACTTATTCTACTGAGCTATCTCCCCAGCCCCTTCACAAAGAAATTTAAAGAGAAATAAAACATACACACTGATGACAGCATAGGTCTTGGTATCATAAATGAATGGAAATTAATCAATAAACTGATTCAAATAAGTTGTCTTACAATAGTAGGTAATCTTAATTCTTGCTATTAAAATAATTTCTATGTTTTCTTTTGCAGTCACAAATGCAGACCTTAGAAAGAGATGTTATTCAATTGTTGTTTTGGTCTTGTTCTTGCTGTATTCTGGAATATTAAGCCCTTGAGAAGTATGATGCATTAGTACATTCTGATATCAGACCTCTCATAAATGTGCATTGAACATATGATGCCTAAGACTGAATAGGAATCTCACAAAGCACTAGTCTTTGTAAATGAAGTTGCCCATACACACCCAACCTTGCTACTTGACTCTTATGCTAGCTATATTGAAGATGGCGACCTATAGTAGTGAAGAAACCACAATCATACTAAACTCCATGAAAAATCATCTTTTGACATTTGTGGAGTGCAGAATCTGTAGATCCTTGCTCAAAAAAAAGTGTTCAACATAACTGTTCCCTGGTGACAAAATTGTTGGAGGCCACTGCTCTAGCAGTGATAAACATAAGAGAAATTATTTAAATTAGGAAGCCTACTTAGATACAATTCCAGATATTCTCAGATACAAACTAGGATTGAGCATATCTGTCATACCTTGAAGTTTACACTTACCTCTACTCAATACAAGAAATGATTGGGATTTTTCATGAGTCCCTTGATAGGTTTCACACATAAACTTCCATGAGTATTTACTATTTTTTCTTTTTTTCTTTATTGTATTTTAAAGATAATAAAAATAATAGGGCAGGGCCCGGCAGGATGGCTCAGTGGTCGAAAGCGCCTGCTTAGGAAAGCTTAGGCGGCTGCAGGGACCACGGTTAGATCCCTGGCACCACATGCTGCGCCAGCCCTGCCCTCAGGGCAGGCTGAGGCGGCCATAAAAATAAATAAATAAATAAACAAACAAAAGTTTTGAAACATGAAAAAAAATAAAATTTAAAAAATTTTTAAAAAATAATAGGGCATTAGAAAAGATATACAATTTCAAAATAATATGATAGGTATTCAATAATGGCTATTTGTTTGTTTATTGGATAAGGTGTCTCACTACACAGTAGAGACTCATAGTGACTCTCCTGTCGCAGCCGCCCCAGTGCTCCTAGGTTCCAGGGCTGGCACAGAATATAGCACAAGTGATCAAACTTTAATTTTTGCAGTTGACAGGCAGGTACTGAACTATCGCTCCAGCCCCAACAATGGCAGTTATATTGCACATTGTTGTCTTCAATGTACTTGATTAGATTACAAGATATAAGAAGATTGGTCAAAATAAAAATGTTAAACATTAACTTATACCTTTAAAAAAAAGATAGGTATTAGTAGTACTATCATCTGAGCTATTCTGTACATATACACACGTGATTTTTCCTGTTCCTTTTTTAAATTATTTTTCCTTTCCCTCATCCCAATTGTTCATTCTTTTTGAGAAGTAGCTTTCCCTTTTATTATATCTATTGTACCCCTCAAATTTTATTTACATTTTTAGTTCTTACACTAGGGAAACAACATGACATTCGTACATGTGGGTCTGATTTATGTCACTTATGAGTATAGCTAATTATATCCATTTACCAATAAAAGCCTCAAGTTTATCTTTCTTTATAGCTAAGTAATATTCTATTGTCTAAAACTACACCTGATTTATGCATTCCTCAATTAATGGGCATTTGGGTTTTTACCAATATTTAGCTATAATAAAGTGTGCTGCTATAAACATGGGTGCACATATATCACTGTGGTATGGTGTTTTCAGTTCTTTTGGAAAAACACCTATGAGTGGACTATCTGGCTTCAATGGGACCTCTAATCCTAAAGGAATCTCTATAGTGATTTCCACAATGAGTGAACAGCCTGCACTCCCACTAACAGTGGATTCCTCCTTTTCCCCCACAGCCTCTGTAACATTTGCTATTAGTTGATTTCTTTACAATAGTCATTCTTTGTGGGAGGAGAAGGTAACTCTGTGATATTTTAGTTTGCTTTTTTTTTAATGACCAGCACTATTCAACATTTTTTCATGTATTTATTTTCCATTTGTATCTCTTCACCTAAGATAACTTTCTTTGTTGAACAGAATTGTCCTTACTTTTCTATTTAGGATATCTTGAATTCATGGAGGTTGGTGCTTGTGTGTATATCTTAGATTTTCTTTGACATCTTTCTCTCTAGATCCTAGGAAATGTTAAGCTAAATAAATCTGGTTGTATCTCTTCACCTAAGAAGTATGTATTCATCCAAGATGCCCAATTTTTTATTGGGTCTTTGAATTTTAGAAACCTGAATTTTTTTAATTGATTGATTTTTTTTTTTTAGTTCTTTAAATATGGTAGACACAAGTCCTTTGCCTGAGTTACTGTTGGTTAAAATTGTTTCCAATTTGTGTTTGGTTTTCACTATGTTGATATTTTTTTTTTCCTGTGAAAAAAACATTTCAGTAGCAGGCAACCCAAAGTTGTTAATTCTTTGAGATATTTCCTGTGCAGTTTGGTTTTTGTTCATCAGTTCTCTGCCTAGCCCTATGAAATCTAGGATGTTTTTCTCTTTCAGTAGATTTAGTGTTTGTGTTTTAATGATTACATCTTTAATATATGTTTACTTTAGTCTACTACACAGGGATAGACAACTACTTCCACAATGTTACCAGCATCCTCCAAGAACTAGATATCAGAAGTGTCAAGATTATGATCTATTTCAAATAGTTGTTTGTCACTCAGTTTATTTTTTCCTGCTTGTTCTTCCTCTTTCGTCCATTTCCTTTTAATTTCCAAAAGTTCTGCATCAACATTAGCTTTCCAACAGAAGAAATTCTCAGTTGCCATGGAACAACTGCTTCTTTGGTTCTTCTGCTCCTTTTTCTCTTAGTTTCTTTTCTTCTCTTCTTGTTTTTATCTGATCTACTATTTCATTTTTCTTTCACTGCTGTCAGTAGAGTAAAGATCATGATGACACCAAGATTTTCCTCAGCCTGTGATGCCAACAATCTTAAAATGTCTGTGACATCATTATATTCTAGACTTTCCTGAGAGACCATTCCATAAGGAGGAGCTTCATCTGGGTATTTTTTGCTGCATGTGAGCTTGAGGGTAGTCTGGACAACTTCATTTTCTCCCGCATCAGATGTCGCAGTAACGGTAGAACTGAGTGGATTTTCTGATAATACTGTGAAGGAGTTGGGGTAGATGGACTCCAGGTCCTTCAGCTCATTTCACTGCTCCTTGCCGTAGCTGTCATCATGGCCCTTCCTGCTGCCCATGTATCACACCAACACTCGGGCAGCATGCTACCAAGTTCCAAAGCCTCTGGCCAGGACCAACCCACTGAGCCACAGCCAATGCTGTTGATTTTGGGGTGTGGCCTTTGTATTCTGCTATACTACTAACTTTGAAGATTAAATCTACAAGTCTCCTGGTGGAGTTTTCCATGTAGAGTATCATATCATCTGTGAATGTCTTAGTTACTTTTTACTTGTTGCTGGGACAAATACCTGACATTCAGAATGAAGGAAGGAAAGGTTTATTGAGCTCACAGTTACTGGAGGTTTCAGTCCACACTTGGCTGGCTCCAAGGCTGAGGGGCACATGGCAGAGAGCAGCAGTTCATGGTGGCAGAACAGCAACAATGGCGACAGAGGCAACCAACCAATCAGGGCAGCAGAGCAACAGCACTAGTCTGACTCTGTCTCTCTTTAAATGACATCAGGCTGTCTGCCTTAGCTTATCTGCCTCAAGTTACACCTATAATTCCCAGCAGTATTTAGGCCCATAATCTCATCAGTACTAAAACACATAACCCCAGTAACTCATGAGTCAAGTCTCAATCTGTAGAAGTCCCCACCCCATGATTGCATGAGGCTTTAGGGGGACAACTAGACCTAAGCTATAACAGTGAACAATAATTTTTCTTCTTGTCATTCAATCCTTATTGCTTTTAATTCTCTCATCTAACTCTCTGGCTAATGTTTCCATAGATGCATTGAATAGGAAGCATGACAGTGGACATCCTTGTCTTTTACCTGATTTTACTTTTTTTTTTTTTTTTTTTTTTTTTTGAGACAGGGTCTTGTTATGCAGGTCAGGCTGGCCTTGAACTCACTTTTGCAGCCCAGGCTGGTCTCGAACTCACACTAATCCTCCTGTCTCAGCCTCCCAAGTGCTGGGATTACAGGTGTATGTCACCACACCCAGCTTGAACTTGATTTTAGTGTGGAAGCTTTCAATATTCTCCATTTAGAATAACATTAGGTGTTGGTTTCTCATAAATGACCTTTATCAGATTGAAGTAAAGACCATCTATTCCAATTTTCTGTAGGGTACATATCATGAATGAGTAGTGGACTCCTGTCAAAAGCTTTTTCTGAAGCCGGGTGTGGTGTTGCATGCCTGTAATCCCAGCACTCGGGAGGCTGAGACAGGAGGATTAGTGTGAGTTCGAGACCAGCCTGGGCTACAAAAGTGAGCTCAAGGTCAGCCTGAACTGCATAGCGAGACCCTGTCTCAAAAAGACAAAAAAAAAAAAAAAAAAGAAAGCTGTTTCTGCATCTACTGAAATGATTATGTGATTTTTGTCTTTGACTCTGTTGATGTGGTGTATTATATTTATAGATTTGCATATATTGAAACATCCTTGCATGCCTGGGATGAATCCCACCAGGACATGGTGTACAATCTTATGATTTGTGGCAGTCTGTTTGCTAGTATATTATTGAGTATTTTTGCTTTTATGTTTATTAGGGAGATTGGCCTATAGTTTTCTTTTTGGTCATAATTTTCTATTGTTTGGTACTAGTACAGTACTTGCCTCCAGCAGTGAGTTAGGAAGAATTACTTTCCTTTCAATTTCATTGAAGAGTTTGAGGACTGTTGGTACTAAATATTCTCTAAATTTCTTGTAGAATTTAGTCATGACTCAATCAGGACATGGGCTTTACTTTATTGGTAAAGTTTTTCTTACATTTGTAATTTAATTTACTAATATCTGGTTACTCAAACTTTTATATTTTCTTGATTCAGTTTTGGCAATTTGTACATACCTAGAAATTTGTTCATCTCTTTTGTCTTCTATCCTATGAGGATAAAGATTTACAAAGTAAGTATTGATGATCTTCTGAATTTCCACAGGTTCTGCAGTAATTTCATATCTTTAAATCCTTATTGCATGATTTGCCTTTTTTCTTTCCTTTGTTATGAGGTTGGCTAGAAGTTTCTAAATTATGTAATTTTTCAAAGAATTTCATTGATTCATCAATTCTTTGTACTGCTTTCTTTGTGTCCACTGCATTAATTTCTGCTGTGATCTTTATAATTTTCCCTTCTTTGCGTTTGCACTTGGCATACTCTACTTTTTCTAAAAGCTTGAGGAACAGCATTACAATATTTGCTTCTTATTCTGTTTGCCTAATGTGAGAGTTTACCACAATAAATTTCTCTCTGAGAACTGCTTTCAGTACAACCCACAAATTTCAGTAAATTGTGTTTGAATTTTCATTTAATTATAGATATTGTTCAGTTTTCTCATTAATTTACATTTGTGACACATTGGCTGTCCATGAGTGTATTACTTGATTTCCATGATTTAAATAGTTTTTATAGTTACTTTGCTCATTAATTTTTAGTTTCAGATAATATGCATAAGATAATTTCAGATAATATGGTCAGATAATATGGTCAGATAATATGCATAAGATAATTTCAGTTCCCTTCATTTTATGTAAGCATGTTCTATGGACTAGTATGACATCTATTTTAGAGAATGTCCCATGTGCATCTAAGAAGAATGTGTATTATGTTATTATATGGATCACTTTGTAAACATCTATTAGATCTATTTGTTCAACTGTTTGCTTCAGTTCTGCTACCCTTTGCTAATTTTTTATCTAGTTGATCGATCTCTTTGAGACAACAGGGCATTAAGGTCCTCCATTAAGATTGTGTAATTAGCTATATGATTTTTCATGTCCTTTTAAATTTGCCTTATATAGTTGAGTGCTCCCATATTTGGCGCATACATATTTATAATTATTATATCTTCCTCTTGAAGTTTTCCCTTAACAAGTATCTAGTGACCTCCTTATCCCTTTTGATCATGTTTGGTTTGAAGGTCACATTGTCTGCACCCTACTTTTTTCTAAGTTTTTGATGCATGGAATATTGTTTTCCATCCTTTGACTTTCAGTCTATGAATTTCCTTTTGAGTTAAATGTATTTATTGACTACATTATGTTGTTGGATTTTGATTCTTTTTTTTTCTTTTTTTTTTTTTTGTACAGGGTCTCACTACTAACTTGTAGTGATCTTCCTGATTGTACTACCCAAGTGCTGGGATTACAGGCTTGCACCACCATGCCCAGACTCCATCCCTGGCTCAGTGCTATCTTCCTGGGCCAGGGATATAGCTCAGTGACTCAGCACCTGCAGACACAAGATTGTGAGTTTGAGTCTTGATACCAAAAAAGAAAAAACAGATCTCTCTCATCTTCAGAGAGCTGTGTACTCATTCATATTCCTAAATATCAATATATGGACCTTTTTTGTGTGTGGGACCTGGGTTTGAACTCACAACCTTGCACTTGCCAGGCAGGCACATGTGCCATGGAACTATCTCCCCAGCACCTATATGGACCTTTTTACCAACCAGCAAACCTCTCTCCTCCTCCTTCAATGAAGATATTCTGAGAAAGTCTAACCTGATAAACTTGGAGCTCAATTCTCAATGTGAATTTTTGCTCAAAACCTATTTTTGTTTTACCTTAAACTCCACTGAGCAAGTACACAGTACAATACAAAGGCAACTCTCTGAGGCAGGATATCATCCTTTAGGATATAGTATACACATGGAATAAGAGACCTCTATTTTGCATTAAGAAAAATGCACTGATCCAGGAAAGAAGGTATAGGAATAGACATGGGCTCCCTACCATTATTCCAAACACTACTGGAACATTCTTTGCTTTCTGTTCCTGTAGTCCCAGGAGTTGAGGGTTAAAAGTCCTATTCTACAAGTAGGAAGCAGAGTCTTGCCAAAGAACACAACAAAGGTCTCATTGACAACCTGGGCACTTAGAATTCCTGTGTTCAAACAATAGGAATAGTCACCATGATGGCAAGAGAAAGCCACTCTATCTTGCGAAAGTGGAGACAAAAAAGAAAGATGTATGGAGTTCTGGGTAATGCACCAGCACCTCCCTTAGTAGTCCCTTGCAGATTTTGACTATAAGTAGACAAATACAATAGCCTTACCTGAGAAGTGCTAATTGCCAGAAACTCAGACTCCTCAAGAATGCCAGTTTAGATCACACCACCAGTTAATCCACCAATGTCAACAGAGTTGATAAAGGAAAGATAGGAACTTAGAATGCGTGGTGTAGGAGAAAAATAATGGTGTCATGTTGAACTCCAGGACCATTATAGTAATAAAGGTGATAGATCATCCCACTAGCTTCTAAATTTCCTCACATGAAGAGATTACTGTAACCTTGAAGGACGTGCTCCCTGAACAAATAGATACACACAAAACAAAGCCATGTCAGCCATGTTTAAAATAACTGAAATAAACCAGACCCACATGGTAAATATTATATTGTTTCAATAGTGTAAGAACCACAAAGAAGTAATAAAATCTGAAAGGTTTTGTGGTAGATGATACATTATGTCAACTTGATGCCAGAAGCTTGACTGGATCAGGTCCACATGGTTCTGGGATGATATGTTCTACCTCCAGGCATGACTGGTTGGGCACTAGGGTGTTATTGGTTTTACCCTGCTGCATAATTGGTTCCAACCTGGAGCAAAATTGGTTCTGAAGCACCGTACTAATTTTGTCAGTTCTCTTATGACCTGAGTCCCCTCACTCTCACAGGTGTCAGATTGCAATATAGTCGGCAAGCTTTTCCTGCTCAATTTTGCTCATCCTCCTTTAATTTTCCAAATGTAGTATCATATTCTGGTATCCTCTTACACTCCTTCTGTACCTCAGTAGCCATCTGCTGTAAGACTTAATTGATGCATTCAGTCTAGCATCTTCTGAATGATATGATTTCAAGTAGGATCAGTGTATCACAGTCACATGTCAACCAATTACACTGTTTCTATGAAATATGTTCCTTTGTTTCATATTATTCCTTTGTCCCAGACTATGTATCAAGGGCTTGCAAGTCAATTATAGGAGTTCCACAGCACATAGAGTCCAATGTAGTCAATTTGTCACCAAGTACCTCGTTGCTTTGTTAAATAATATTGATATCTCAATGGCTCAGCATCAGATTCTACTTGATAAGTCAATTATTCAGCAGTAGCATGTCAGTATTAATAGGAGACATTATATACTAATGGGTCAGTGAGAACCTCAGTATCTCCCACAATAGTTACTCAAATGTAAGTTCATTTCCCAAGCACTGTGGTAATTGAGACAGAGACTGGCTCATGTCAACTGACTAAATTACTTCATTCTCTTGGTGTTTAATGACTCTTCCTCAGTGGATGGTTTATATTGTATACCAACCTGTGATACAAAGCCATTCACACTTCATATCTGTTCCTTTACATCCATCCACTTGCTTATACACAACCCCCCCCCAACTTTTCTTTTTAATCTTGAATATTCCAGCTCCACTCAATTACCTGAGACATATGCCAGCTAAACCTTTTTCCACTACGCATGAATCATACATACCTTTGGGCCACTTCTCACTCTATAAGGTGAATGATTATGTACACTGTGTGAACTACCTAAAGCTCTGCATAAGGATAGTATTTTTCTCAGCCTTTCCTTTCAAATTTCCCTGTGAATTGGCAATGATGTACAGCAACAGTTAGTTTTCATTTGCACCAATTTTCCAGATTCTTCTGCTAGAAACCAAGTTCATATTTTTCTCACATTTCGTAGCTCATGATCAGAAACCTCCTACAAATTCACAGGTATGAGTTGGTAGCAGAATCAACCATAGCACTACTAACAGATCTACCCATTCTAATAGACAATATTATTTTTCCAATCTTCTAAGTCTCATACCAGCATAGTATTAAAGCTAAATCTCAAGGTCCTTGCAGGGTATGACTCCTATATCAAAGGAGAATATCTGATTTTTAACAGCATCCCTCATTATTAAACTCATCCCTCACTTAATGATGAACTTTCAAGAGGCAAATTCTCCTAGTTTATTGGCCAGATGTGTGCCTTCTTTGGCAAGTAATTCTTCTCTTTGTCAATAAGCATAGCTCTTCTCCAGTTGAGCCATGTTGATATCTGACCTTAGCTATTGGTCTCATGGTTACAAATAGAGATGAAGTTATATGATGAAAGAATCATCTTCCCAGAGGTAGGCTCAGAATGGTGAGGTAGACCACTCTGAGTCTGCCAGAAATTCATTTTACCCTGCAACCAGGCCTGGCACATGAGTGAGACTTCCAGAGGCCAGTTGGAAACTCATTTGACCCAGCAAAAAAGCTTAGCATGAGAGTAGAACTGCAACTATCAGACAGGCCCATTGTTGAAAACTACTGTAGAACTCCCTGCAAAGAGACTAGAGATGAGACCCGCCAAGCTGATCTAGAAGAGAACATCTTGCTAGAACGCAAGAGCAGGTTCATCTCCAAGGGCTGCAGCAGGAGGAAGTGGAGCTCAGCAGCCATAACCAAGCCACACTCACCTGGACAAGTTTGAACTTGATAGATTCAGATCTGGTACTAAGGTAAGAACTTTACCAAAGATCTACACCAAACGTCAGAAGACAGGGATATACAAAATGACAAAGAGAAGAAGCAAAAATGGACTCTCTCAGGCCCTGAGCCCATGCATGAAAAATACAAGAGACAATAGCATAGAAAAAAATTGTAAATCACACACCTGAAATCTCAGAAATAATAGCATCTGAAGTAAAGAAACAACTGCAGAAAGGTATAGAGGAAATCAGATCAGAAATAAATTCTGGGGGCCAGAGAGATAGCTAAAATTCCTGGAAAGCACAAAGTCCTGAGTTCCATCCCCAGTACTGCAAACAAATTAATAATAATAATAATAATAATAATAATAATAATAATAATAATAATAATTTCTGGAGTAAAAAATATAATACCTACAATAAAAGAAGTGCTAAGTGCTTCTAAAGAAGATACTGATAAAAAAAATAGTGGAGGAGAATAGAAAAACGATGGATTCCTTGAATGAGTGAAGGCAAGAAATAGAATGCATAAGGCAGATTAAAAGTGCTATAAAGGAGCTTAAAACCTCAACAATGAGCTGGCAAAACCATCTCAAAAGTGAAAATAAACTTTATAGACCTTAAAGACACCATTGTAGCTAGTGAAAAGGTAAGAAAAGATCTCTTCAAAACAACAAGGATGCTAGAAAAAAATGATTCGATATATGCATGATGTAGAGATGAAAAACATAATACTAATAGGCAACAATGAGAAAGAAGGAGTCTGTACGAATGATATAAAAAGAATATGGAAAGAATTAATAGCAAAAATCTTCCCAAATGTGGGGAAACAATTTGACATTCAGTCAAAAGCAGATAGAACTCCAAATAACATCAATACAATTAAAACCACACCCAGACATATTATAATCAAGATTCGAGAAATTCAGCACAGGAATAGTATACTAAAAGTCACTAAAGAAAAGAAACAGATCACATTTAAAGGAAAACCCATTAGAATAATGGCATATTTCTCTTTACAAACCATCAAGTCAAGAAGAGCATGAAGCAAAGTAATTCAAGTCTTTCAAGGAAACAAATTCCAGCCCAGACTGATAAGCCCTGCAAAACTCTCTTTCAATTCAGTGGAGAAGTGCAATACTTCCAGGACAAAGAACAACTAAAGAATTTCATGATGACAAAGCAAACACTGAAAGATATTCTACAGGCAGATCAAAATGACCACAACTCCATCAAGGAGCATAGAAAGAACCCACCAAATAGAGCAAATAATTAAACACAGGGGAAAAGGAGGTATGAAACAGCAGTATTTCAATGATTCTTTTGTATATAGCAGCAAAACACGTCCATCAGCATATTCTACAAATGGACTCCTCCTGCACCCTATGGATTATGATTCTGTCCAATTTTACAGGGTGGATATCAAGGAAGTAGCAGTAGTTCAGTCTCACAGTAACACCTGCCTACCAGTAAGCATCATGGACAGTGTCTACATCAACAACATACTAGAACTTTGTGTGATATCCTATGCCCAAAGCTTTAGGAGTTCTGGTCATATAGTTGCTATTCCAGTATTTATGTTAAGTTTTATTCTTAGTAATTCTGTACTATCATGGAAACTTTTTCTTAGTTGATTTCTTCACATATGTTAACTTATTCAAATACTATGTGAGTACTCTGAATTGATTACAGATTCATACATATGATGAACAACATTCTGGCCTCTAAGTTGGAATCATGATTTGAATTTTGGAATATTGTTTTGAAATATTTAATTTAATTTTAATCAATATTTAATTTTCTGAATATTGTTTGATATACTTTTTGTTTTATGATTCATACTATATCTTTGGCTTACAATCTACTTATAAGACATGGCATGATATTTTCTTCTAATATTAGAAACTTTAAAAAGAAAAAAATATATATATACACAAGAGAGTTGGGATACACAGCTACTTTGTCTTAGTTCATTGAGAATATAAGTTTGTACTCATATTATTTAGACAATATATCAGGTCTGCATCTTATCCTTTGAATAACTACCATGAAGGCAACAATATGCATTGTGTTAATTATTGTTACCATCTTACTAACTTGTTTTGAAACTGTCTCATTGCTATTTTATCTGTTTCTCTCATTAAAATGAGTAAAAATAAAAAAGAACCATTATGATCCCATAGGCACTTCTCTCATAGGCAGATTCTTCATAGTGTTCAGGCAAGTGAGAAGCTCTTCTAAAAGGGGGCTACTTTACTCCCAGAGTTCAAAGGAATTGGGTAACTATAGATACTGGAGCATATTTGTCCAGTATCTGACCATCTCATATTTCGGACTACTGTTCTTAACAGGGACCTGGTTTTGTAACAAAATGCTTGTCTTAGTTGAGAACTCAGACTTTTCCAAAGTTCTACACTGTCCAAATTGAATGTTGTGACTGATCTTTAACTGTTATCTCTCAAGTAGAATGGCATCAGGTTTTGCTCCCAAAGAAACCTTTCACTGTCTCAGTTTGAATTAAAAGTTAATTACCATCAGAATGAAAAAAATATTAAGCAACAAACACCACAACAAATTTCAGCCAGCGCCCATGCCTGGCATGTGAGTGGGACTGCCCAGGGTCCACCAGACACTCATTAAAACCAGACCCAAGTCCAATGTGTGAGTGAGACCACCTGTGACGTGCTTGAAACTCATACAACCCAGCACCAAGGCCCAGCATGTGAGTGATACTTGATCCACCTAACAGGCCCAGTGTGGAACCTTCAGAACTCTCTGTAGAGAGGCTACAGGCAAGACCCACCCAGCTGATCCAGGAGCAGAGCATCTTGTCAGAGTGGCACGGCAGGTTCATTTCCATGGGCTGCACAGCAACCAGAGCCAACCCGCATTTACCTGGATGAGTTTGAACCTGGTAAATACAAACCTAGTGCTAAAATAGGAACTCTACCAAAGCTGTACAACAAAGGTCAGAAGATAATGTTATACAAAATGACAGAATGAGCAAAGTGCATTCTCAGGACCTGAACCCACATAGAACAAATGCAGAAGACAATAGCAAAGAAGAAATTGGAAATCACACACCTGAAATCTCTGAAATAGTAGAGTCTGAAATAAAGAAACAGCTGCAGAAAGGTATAGAGGAAATCAGATCAGAGATAATTTCTGAAGTAAAAAGGAAACAACTATATTGAAAGAAGTACAAAGTACTTCTAAAGAAGACATTGATAGAAAATAGAGAAGGTAAAAATGATGGAATCCTTGAATGAGCAATATAGGAAAGAAATAGAATACATGAAGCAGATTGAAAGTTCTATGCTGGAACTTAAAACCTCAATCACAAGCTGCCAAAACCTTTTGAATGAAAGTGAAAATAGACTTTGAGACCTTGAAGACACCATTGCAACTAGTGAAGAGATAAGAAAAGATCTCTTAAAAACAAGTAGGATGTAGGAAAAAATAATTCAACGTCTGCAAAATGATGCAAACATGAACAACATAAGACAGGCGTCAATGAGAAAGAATGAGTCAACACAAATGTTATAAAAAGAATATGGACAGAAGTGATAGCAGAAAACTTCCCAAATATGGTAAAACTTCAGTTACTAAAGCATATAGAACTCCAAATAGCATCAATACAATTAAAAACACACTCAGACATATAATCAATATCCCAGAAACTCAGCACAGGAACCTATACTAAAAGCTGCTAGAGAAAAAAAAAAAAAAAAAAAAAAAAAAAAAAAAAAAAAAAAAAAAAAAAAAAAAAAAAAAAAAAAAAAACAGATCACATTTAAAGAAAAACACATCAGAATAATAGCAGGTTTCTCCAAACAAACCATTAAGTTAAGAAAAACATGGAGCAAAGCACTACAAGTCTTACAAGCAACAAAATTCCAACCCAGACTGATATTCCCTGTAAAACTCTCAAATTTAATGGAGAAGTGAAATATTTTCATGACAAAGAACAACTAAAGAATTTCAGGATGACAAAACCAAGCCTACACAGACTACTAAAAGATATTCTAGAGAGGCATCAAAATGACCACAACTCCATGAATGAGAACAGAAAGACCCACCAAATAGGGCAAATAATTAAACAGGAAAGGTACACAGCAGCAACTTTTCATTTATTCTTTTGAATATGGCAACAAAATATATCCATCAGCATACTCTACAAATAGATCTCTCCTTTACCCTATGGTCATGATTCTGTCCAGGTCTATAGGTTGGACAGCAAGGAACTAGCATTAGCTCAGACCCACAATTGACACTTGGCCACCAGTAAGTGTCATGGACACTGTCCATGTCCAGGACATACTAGAATTTTGTGTGATATTCAATTCCCAAACTGTTAGAAGTGCTGGTCACATATTTGCCATTTCAGTCTTTATGTTATGTTTTGTTGTATGTCATTAGGTATTGGTGCTAAAAGAAATGACGAGAAGTGGGACCCGGCAGGATGGCTCAGTAGTCTAAAGCGCCTGCTTAGGAAAGCTTAGGTGGCTTCAGGGACCATGGTTCGATCCCCGGCACCACATACTGAGCCAGCCCTGCCCTCAGGGCAGGCTGAGCCGCCCACAAAAATAAATAAATAAACAAACAAAAGTTCTGAAACAAGAAAATAAAATAAAATAAATTCTTAAAAAAAAAAAAGCCGGGCGTGGTGGCTCACACCTGTAATACCAGCACTCGGGAGGCTGAGGCAGGAGGATCGGTGCAAGTTCGAGACCAGCCTGGGCTACAAAAGTGAGCTCAAGGCCAGCCTCAACTGCATAGCGAGACCCTGTCTCAAAAAGACAAAAAAATAAAAAGAAAGAAAGAAAGAAATGACGAGAACATCTGATGAATTCAGCTCAGAGCTGTCACTGAGATCTGTCTCTCACAAAGTGAGCCCCAACCCACAGAAGGATCTTTACTTTTATTGAGCCTGTACTCAAGGACAGGCTAAGGAACGTGCATAACTGCTTTGGTGAATACAGACTAGAGATCACCACCTCTTTTACTATTTACCTAACATTAGGTTAATACAAATGCTAACTGAAAACAATCCAATCAGGGGAGGAGACAACAATCAAGGAGGCATTAGAATAAGCTGTTATCTGCCTCCTTGAATCCCAGGTTTCATGAATCCCCAAGTAGCCAGGAATCCCCAAGTAACCCACTACAGCTGTCCCTGGGCTTTGTTTATTATTCTTCACTTCTTAAGATGCTAGTTTCTTATCTCTACACTGTTTTACTCCTACTAATCTTTTACTATCATGAAAACTTTTTCCTAGTTTATATTTTTATATACACTAACCTATTCAAATACTGTGTGAGTACTCTGAGTTGATCACAAATCCAAACACATGATACACAACATTCTCTGGCCTATTGGTTGGACTCACAAATTAATTTTAATTTCTCAATATTATTTTGAAATATTTTATTTTTAATTAATATTTAATTTTCTGAATATTGTTTTATTTTAATTTTGTTTTATGATTTATACTGTTTCTTTCACTTGCAATCTACTTGTAAGACAGGTATGATATTTTCTCCTAGTATGAGAAACTTTAAAAAGTATATCTCCAGAAGATGGGGAGATAGCGCCGAGGCACAAGTGCCTGCCTGGCAAGCACAAGGTCATGAGTTTGAACCTCGGTCCTGCAAAAAAAAAAAAAAAAAAAAAAAGTATATTTCCATTTTCCATTGACTTTATATTACTTCTTTGTCTTTTACACACACACACACACGCATGCATGAAAAAGTATGTATATCACCTGACATAAGATTGCTATTGTTTTTCAGATATCTTTAATAACTTTTTAAATGGGTTCATCTAATATAATTATATTTTACATAGTCCTGCATGACTACCATTTTGAGAGCTCTTTATTCTTTATCCAGGACCAATAAGCAACTTTTCTTGCCTTCTAGATTGTGGTCTTTGTTATTTTCTATATGCTACATCTGGAGATATTAAAATATTTTGAGTTGGTATCACTAGAAAATATTTCACTTTTAGTTTTCAAAGATATGTTTGCTAAGTATAAATTTTCATGAGGACAGATTTCTTTTTAGTCCTTTAAATTAATTGATCTAGTACCTTACCTACTTACTCTTTTCTAATGTAGAATAAGGTGCTATTTAATTGTGTTCCTCCATAGATAATATTGTTTGTATATATTTTCATAATTTTTTTCTTTGCAAGTAGTTTTGGACAATTCCATTTTTGTGTATCTTGGTATGATTTTGTTCATATTTCTTGTGTAAAAGGTTCATTTTTCTTGAAAAAGTGGTGTCATAATTTCAACTAAATTTAAAAATTTTAAATATTTAAATATTTATTACCTACTCCTTTCTACTTTGAGAATTCTAATTATATGAACATAAGTTTCTTGATTTTGGCACAGAATAAACTATTATATGACTGATCTTTAAGTTCTTTCTTCTAAAATTTTAGACAATTTTATTGTCATATTCATTTAAGTTTGTCAATAATTTATATACAATTTGCAATCTATTATTTATCTCATACTATGTATTCATGTCAGAAATATTTCTCTAAAATTCACTTAGTCTACATCTTATATATTTCACATTTCAATATTTGTCTATAAGTTTAATATGCTATATAATCATTGATTTTCAAAATTAATAAAAAAGCAAAAGTGCTATATAAAAAAACACTAAGACAAAACTATTACGAAAATGCTGTTTGCGATAACATTCAATCCTGATATACTATCATAAATTAAAAATGCATTTAATATACCAAACCTACCTGACATCGTACTTTAGCAACACAAGACACTGTAGAGCATTGTTTATTTCTTCTCACAATAGAGTGGCTACGTTGTGACTTTATGAAACTCACTGCTACTGTCCCATGTCACAGGCAAATATCATACACCATTACCCCCGAAGACCAAACATTCAAAATTTGAAGTTGGATTTCTACTGAACATGTATAGTTTTTGCATTGTACCATCAAAATAGGTTACATCAAATATCACAAGCTGAGAGCCATTTATAATATTATGCTACTAAATCTCTCAAATAACAGAGACATTTTACAATCCAGGGCATCTCTTTCACTCGCATCCTACCCCAATTGACCATGAATAAAAGACTTCACAACTACACTGCTGCTCCACACCAAGGACTGTGAGTACCTCAGCCACCACAAGTGGTAGGAACTCCATCCAGACACCTGGAAATAATCCAATTCCCAGACACCTGGGAAGTAATCCAATTTCAGAATCCCTAAGGCTCAGCTTCCTAGGACCCTACTTCTGGTAAAAATATCACAGCTCAGGTGCTATAGAAACAGAATCCAGACCAGGGATTGAAATTCATGGATAAGGAGAACATGGGCAGAGCATCAGAATCCACCAAATGTCCCATCCACTAAATGTTTCAAACATGAGCACCACTTTCCCAGAGTGATACTTACTGGCTTCAAAATATCTTTTCAAATTTAAGATATTGAAACAGGAGTTTTGCCCACCACAACTCAAAAAGTTACGCCTAACCATAAAAAGAAACATATCATCTTCATGCCATGGACTGAAAATTAAACCAGATGGTACTACAAATTCAAACAAGTTTAGCAATCATACATCAACAAGAAACCAAGTCTACAAAGCCAGAATTGATCATCAAAAAGAAGGTATGAAAATCCATTCCAGTATACTAACCAGAAAACCCAAAATATTAAAACTAGGAAGTCAGTTTTAGAATAAAAAGGCATTTAGAATAAAACATACCTACTATTAACTTTATATAAGGCTAATCCTAAAATATGTTATAATTAATTATATCAGAAAATTAATGTCCTCTACAAATTCTAAAGAGAAAATGTGAAAAGAAGTATTGTAAAGATATTTTTAGCTTGAATTTCGCTGTTTGAATTCATAAAGCTCCCTTCTGGTATCCAATCTGTCATGAGAAGAACTACCTAATTGACCGCAATTTCAGAATTGGTAGAAAATAGAAATAGTATAACAGCCAATAATAGAACTGAAATACCTTTCTTTTTTACCAAAAACTAGGTTTTCATCTAAAGACACAGGCTTTAAAGAATACATTATTTATTGAGCACTGAGAATAGAGAAGCCAGACTCTATTCAGAAATGATATTCTGCTTCAGCCCCACGTCCTACATAATAGACTTGCTATTTCCATTTAAAATGTTTAGACTTTTTCTTGGAGGGCAAAAGGGGATCACATAAGAGAGTATTCTGAGCTTTTCAATATGGAAATTATCCAAATAAGGTACAAATTCAGCCCAGCTGTTTGGGAAAAAAATGACCTTGTCAGAATACATTGATATTTCTGCATTCTGGTTATAAAGATCAGAAATTTCCAGCACTAATGGGGAGGAAAAATAAAGTTTTCACGTCTCCTGTGTGCCCACTGTTATCAACATTTTGCCTGGTCTTATACTTAAAAAATGTAGCAGCTAAACAAAAATTGATGTGAGCGTAAGTTTCAAGCCTCATCGTACTAACAACAAACACTAAGGCTTTGGTGTTGACAAATGCTTTTCAAAAGAAAATACCTAGAAATAGTTGAAATTCTATAATTTATAAACCAAAATGATATTATGAAAACTGCATGCTATCTTATATTTCAATATACATGAACAAAGTCATTCAAAAATGGAAGGTAAAAACCTTTCAAAACTCTAAAACTAAAACCACTGGATTTATAGCTTGAAGGGGTTAGAAAAGTAATTTTACAGATGAGGAAGCTCAAAATTGAGATCAAGGAAATTTTAGTTGGGTAGAAACTTCAACCTCAGAGAGATTTAACCTAGACATTTTTCAGAAAAGGTAATGGTTATAGATAGTCTTAGTTATTAACACATTTCACTGGATTATACATATGGGTGTAAAATTTAAAAATATATTTTTGTAGTCTTGAGTAATTTTCAGCCAAGTATAAACACTGCCCATGATCCATAGAATTCCTAGCTATCTTATAAAATCTAAATCTCAGTCTTTAAGTCTATTCATCAGTTCACAAAGAAAACCTAAAATAAACAGCCTAGATGCCAGGTATAGACATTTCTAATCAATGGAAAAAAGAAATACCTAAATTTTGAAATTAAGTTAAATTAGACTTCTGTTCCATAAGTTATACAAATATATATCAATAAAAGTTAAATTTTAAATAAGAATTTAAAGAAATACAGGCCTATAAGTTATAAACAAATAACAATTCTGTTGGTATCTACCGCTATATTTCACTTGATACCTATATAACAAGAAAGTAATATCCATGTTTAAAAAATTCATTTCTAACTGCATTCTTACAAAAAAAAAAAAAAAAAAAAAAAAAGAAGTAGAGCCAGCCAAATAGCTCAGCGGATTAAAGTGCTTGCAACCAGGTGCAGGGGTAAAGGGTTTGATCCCTGGGCTTGCCAAGTGGGCATGCTGAGACAGCGATTGAGACTGGGTGTGGTTGCCCACACCTGTAATCCCAGCTCTTGGGAGACTGTAAACGGGTGGGATCACTATGAGTCTGATCTATTCGTGAGACCCTGAATGCCCTGTAGACCCTTCTCTAAAAAATACAAAAGGAACAAACAAACAAACAAAACCGGTAGCGTGGCATACTGATTCTGGAATGGACTTGGCATGTTCAAGATCAAATAAATGTAATATGACCATATGAACAGAGCAAAAAACATAGCAGGAAAAAATGGTGCCCCTGAGCTAGCAGAGAACAAGATGATATGAGGCCTCCTGCACTAGGTTTAGATTAGTTTTTATTCTGTTTTGTGATGGAAGTCTTAAGAGTATTTTAAGCAAGGATGGCATTATCTAATTTATGCTTTAAAATGCATGCTCAAGAAGATTAACAGGAATACAAAAGTAAAGTCAGGGATCAAAATACAGAAAAGGATGATGCAAACTTTATGAATGTGAGAGAGCAATCCAGGATGACTACTAAGCTTGAAGCAGACATGGATGAGGGTGTCATTTACTTTGGAGGAAGGAAACCAAGAGGAGAGAAGTTTCTCATTTCCATTGTGAGGATGGCTCAGTGGTCTAAAGCGCCTGCTTGGGAAAGCTTAGGCGGCTTCAGGGACCGCGGTTCGATTCCCGGCACCACATGCTGCGCCAGCCCTGCCCTCAGGGCGCAGGCTGAGCCGGCCATAAAAATAAGTGAATAAACAAATAAAGGTGCTGAAACGAGAAAATAAATAAATAAAGTTTTTAAAAAAGATATTAGATGCCCATGTTAATGCCCAATAATCAGTTTTGTATCAGAGTTGAGAAGCTGAAGGATGAGATGTGGTGTGGAAATATAAATCTGAGAACTTGACAACATATAGATGTTATCTGAAACAAAGGGACTATGTTAAATTAGGTAGGACCAGGATATAGATCAATAAAAGAATAAAAGGGTCTTGGAGGACTTTGCCTTTCAGAGTTATGGAAGAAGAGGGAACAGAAGCAATGATAAGACTGAGAAGTGAGGCCCTAAAGGTAATAAAAGCAAGATGATAGTTTCATTAGAGCATAGAGAACAAAGCATTTCATCAAAGATGTCCACAGCTGTTGAGCATCAACAGGGAGAAAGGGAGCTGCAACTGACTTTAGGGCCGGCTAAATAGCTCAGCAGATTAAAGCACCTGCAAGCAGGCACAGGATCCCGGGTTTTGATCCCCAGGCCTTCTGTGTCCAGCCCCACCGCAAGGGCACGCTGAGGCCATAATTGAGACTCCACATGGTGGTGTGTGCCTGTAATTCCAGTTTTTGGGAGGCTATAAACTGGCAGATCCCTATGGGTTCAATCTAGCAGTGAGATCCTGAACATCCTGCAGACCCTTCCCTAAAAATTATAGGAAAAAAAAAAAAAAAACTGACTCTAGCTTGATGTAAAGTCACCAATGACCTAGATAAGTGTTATCTGCTTCAATAAGGAGATTTAAACAAAAGCCTCATTCCAATGGGACCAGAAGAGAAAGAAATGAGAACTAGACGTGAGACAGCAAGTGTAGACAACTCTTTAAAGTAATAAAAGCAGAAATGAAATAGGACAGTAACTAGAGGGAGACAATAGCCCAAGGGTTATTTGTTAAGGCATGATAATAAAGCATTCTATATGCTGTTACAAATTATTTTTAGTAATATGCTAATTAACATTCAGCATCTATGCTATACTACTGTATTTCTATTGGTCATTTAATCATTGAAAGTATCACCACTTATAAGATAAAGTCATTGAAGCATAGAGAATTCCATTAATTTGTGCAAAGCCACATTTAGTAAGCTATAGAATCATGATTGAAAAACAGCAAAATGAATTCCTTACCACAGCACTAGAAAGTGGATGCAGAAAAGCAAATAATTATAGAAAAGCAATCCTTGAAAAAGTAAGGGAGAACAGGTTCCAGGGACACACACAAGGGGCTGGTCTCAGAAACAAAAACAGATGTAAAACAGAATATATGCACACAAGTAGTTAGAATTTGTGGTGGTAATAAGTATTCTCCTTCATATTGCATCCACTATTTGCATAATTAAAGGCAAATTATATAAAAACATTGTTAATACTATTTATGCCTTTTCAGTGCTTGTGATCCCATAGGAGAGAAAGATATATAACACAGTAAGTGTTGTATGTAAAGTGCTTAGAATGGAACTGAACTACAGGCACTTTCTAAATGAATTTCTATTAATGCTACCCAACAATATCCAGATGCATGTACAGAGTATAGAAGGGACGCAGTGAGTAGCCAATTCTTGTGGAAGATGCTGGGTCCAGGAGGTCTCAAAGACTCCCCTGAGATGAAAGACTCTTGACTTCACACTTGAGTACCTTTTGAACAATGAATAGAGAAATTTAGCTGGATGAAGAATGGCACAAAGAATTAGAATAAAAATATGAGCAAAGAAGGATCAAATTAGCTATTTAACTTAATGACCTACAATTCTAAAAGGCTTACAAAAAAAAGTATCAGCAAAGAAAATCACAAGAGAAATGCTAGAGGCAGGCAGGACACCAGGATAAAGGACCTTGTAGCCCACACAAAGAGCCCCTAGTCAGCCTTGTGTCTCAGAAAGCTTACTTCAAGACTCAGATGGAGAGTACAAAACTGTAGGAAGGAAAACAAATAATAAATATGACTAGGGAGCTGGGGAGATAGCTCCGTGGCACAAGTTCCTGCCTGGCAAGTACAAAGTCGTGAGTTCAAACCCCAGTTCCACAAAAATAAATAAGACAGAAAACAGAGTTTCTGATTATAGGAAGCAGCTATCAAGAAGATAACAGAGATAAAACAGAGACATGGAGCAGACAATATTAAGCAGTGGGAAACCAGTGAGAATGATGAGCAGTACAACACATATGACAGAAAGGTAAACATACTTAGTAAATATAAGCTTCTTCAAAAAGGGTCTAGAGCTGGGCATGGTGGCACACTCCTGTAATCCCAGCACTTGGGAGGATGATGCAGGAGGATCGGTGTGAGTTTGAGACCAGCTTGGGCCACAAAAGTGAGCCCAAGGCCGGCCTGAACTGCATAGCGAGACCCTGTCTCAAAAAGACAAATTAATTAATTAATTAATTAATTAATTAATTTTTTAAAGGGTCTAGACTTTATAAAGTATACTGGAGACCTTAAAAAGATTAAAAAATAAAATTTCTTGTTAACAGTCAAGTTTAGAGAGAGATAACTAGAGGGAAGGAAGTAGCTACTTCTACAAAGTTTTGGTCATGAAACCAAAGCATTTGAAAGGAAATAAGTTGGCCTTTTAGTTATTACAGGATATCACCAAGGGATAACTAAGATTACCAAATAAGGATCTAGGATACTTTACTAGGTATAAAATACAGGGAATTGAAATACAATTTGAAATACAAGTCAGTGGCTCTTTCTGGAGACTACCCAGAAGTCCAAGATGGGAAATGTCAGTGTGTCTGGAAGTTCCAGTAGCTCTCTTGATTCTCCAAAGGATTCCAATGAACTGAATGTAAATTGCAAACAATATCTATAGTGCTAGGGCTTGTTTAACACCTGATTATACTGCGTGGAAGAGTCCCTGCTCTTAAGCACAGAATGGCTTTTACTAAAAATTCATGTCTTATTTCTCTAAGCTCAAAAAATAATAAAGACACTCTTCAAATATACTCCTTTTATCACCTAATTTTATTTCTTCTGAGGAAGGTAGAGAAAGAAGTATGAAGAATTCACAGGAATTCTATTAGTTTACTATTAGTCAATTAGTTTACTATTGGCCATTTGGCCTGCAATTTGCAAAGTAGTAAAGTCATCTAAGCATTCTGGGCCAGAAAAAGATCAAGAGACCAATAGTATCATTAGCAAAAATAAAAAGGAAGAGAAAGATTTGAAAAGTTGTGCAAACAAAATCTGTAGGATTTGAGGACTGAATACTCTTGTAGTATGAGGAAAATAGAAAAATCAAAGTGGACGCCCCTATCTCTAGCTTGGAAGATGTGATGCCAAGTCAGTAAAATGACAAACATACTTAGAGAGGGTTTGTAAATTCAATTAGGATATACTAAATTTGACAGGTGGATGAAGCATGAGGTACATGTATGGGCCAGGAGTTCACAGACAGATCTAGCTTGGGAAAGCAGCTTTTAGCCATCAAGACACAGATGATGCCAGACTATGCTGAGAGTACCCAGATCCAGCAACAAGAGAGAACAGTTAGAGAAAGTGGATTCAACAAAGCTCACCAAAACGTATCAGTTCCAGGAGAGGAAAAAAGAGTGAAGTCCAGGAGGACCGTGCTTGAAGGAAACTGATTAATTAACAACATCAGAGTCAAAGCTAATCTAGGATTTTAGCATTAATTTAGTCAAGGGGTGAAAATTATTTTGATAAATACATCACTGTTCACTTAACACAGCTGATACAGAGCAGGCATAATGAAAATTTCTAAAAGAACATAAGCACGTGCTGCAGTAACAGTAACTGACCTTCATGGGAGAACAGCTTTTAGAGATAGATCTCCCCAAACTCTCTTCTCTTGCAGTTCTTTCCCCTGAACAATTTTGAATCATTAGGAAGTACAGCTTCTCATTAATCTAGTAGTGCTGCTAATTACTCTGTGTACTCAAGTCAAGATGTTGAAATCTCTCCAGGTGCTGTAATGAGTCTATAAAAAAGTTAAATATGAAATGATTTTTATTAAACATTGATACCTTCCTTTGATACCTTCCTTCTTCAATTATAAAAAAAATAAAAAGACCCTCTTTGAATGTACTTTCCCATCACCTATTTCTTTTTTGACTTTTTTTTTTTTTTTTTTTTTTTTGCCGGACCGGGATTCAAACTCATGACCTTGCACTTGCCAGGCAGGCACTTGTGCCACAGAGATATCTCCCCAACCCCATCCCATCACCTATTTCATTTCATTGAGAAAGAAAAACAATCAATGATGCATGGTAAAAGCTAGTTTACAAATTTACTATTGACCAATTAACTCTAGCAAATAAATACTATACTTCTTTCTTTTTTCAGTAATCTAAAAAGCCACACACAGGTGCTGAAGACTCTGAAGCCTGGTCTTATTTCCTATAACTAACCACATCTATAAGATTTGGGAAAGTTTTTTTTGTTTTGTTTTGTTTTGTTTTGTTTTGTTTTGTTTTGTTTTGTTTTTTGGCTTTTTGAGACAGGGTCTCACTGTGCAGTTCAGGCTGGCTTTGAGCTCAAATGTTTTGTTTTGTTTTTTCTCAATGGCATGAGACCTCAGTTTCCTCAACTACAAAGTGAAAGAGCTAGGCAAAATGATTTAAAATTTCCCTTCCACATCCAAAAGTTTGGGCATTTTATAAATAAATCAGAAGGCACTTAGGGACAGTTATTTTCTTTGATGTTCAAAAAACATCCATGTTTGTTCCTACAGTTTCTGTGGCTTCTGCATAGGGATGCTTATAATCCTCTTCTCCCCTATTTCCCTTAAAATTTTCAAGACAGTAAATTTTAATGCAACAATTTTGTGTTTCTTGAAAAATGTTATCTCCCTAAGATACAGGTTCTCCAGTTTTCTTCAGTGCCCTCCTGAACATTCCTGAGAAGGGTGACCCAATCCTATCTGTGAAAGAGCCCATATAAAATGAGTCCTAAAGCACACATTGTATATATTTGAGAATAGACAAGTGCTTAATTCACCCAGATACCCCCACCACTTCAGGATTTCTGGATCATAATTTCTGAGGAAGGATAGATTGTTATAAGCATACTGCAAAAGCTTTAGTAGTCCAGCCACATCTTTTCCATTAGGAAGGAGCTCCCTGACATTCATCTAAGTCACTAGGGAACAAGGATAAATTGCAGCCTGTCATCATTTGTCTTCAGCTTCTGTCTTCTACCTCATTCATACTTTGACCAAAAGCCTGCTGAGGAAACCAGACATAAATGCAAACCAAATGCAAATAGTAACATAAGTACCCTTTCATCTTCCTAGCAACATGATTTTAGTCCTAAACAAAACTCTCTCTCATTACATCAAAGCCAGACACTGCTTGAAAAGGTGCATGAAACCATAAATCACTGCAGAGTAAATACCATTTTCATCATTTTGCAGCACAAGCAATGTAACACATATAAACAAGACAAAAACATTCTGTGATATAAATCCCATTACTGCCAAAATAGACAACCTTGAAAGCATCCTTGGGAGCTGCAGCATTGTTGGACCCGACAGCCAGCACTCAGCTAACATGCTGTGAAACTGTATATGTAGCTCTTTGAGGAATTATGAATAAACCCAAAATAAAATAATTTCTCTGCTGAACTAAGTCCAAAAAGGAGAGGATAGCCTTTGAGTTGAACACACAATGTGCTCACCTTGGAATGAAAGTAATTCACTTTCTTTTGCTCTTACAGAAGAAAAACAGTAGCCATTAAGATGACTAATGGGTATTGGGAAATGTGGATGAAAAGAATAATGTCTCTTTGTCAATTTAAATTATTTCCTATGGAATCCTCCACACTATCAAAATGGGAATGTGCAGCCAGTCTATTGGGAAACCGTGGCAGTCTCTGGACCTGCAGATCATGATCCTGGCATTCTAATTCCCTGTAGGCCAAGAAGAGCAATCCAGCCTTTGACTGACTTGATTCTTTTTCCCCTGTCTAGCTTCTGCTCAAAAGTCAGTAAATCGTACATTTCTGACTACTCCATAGACCAAAACTTTTAAAGCAAAATCAACTGGAATGACTCCACTTGCTCAGAGTCAGTAGAATCTAAGCTCTGAAAAGAAGCTAGAGGAGAATATAGTGGTGTTCAGTCATGCAAAGAATAAAGGTTGAGGCTGAATTATAAGTCAATGGTAGAGCATTGTGTGCTGTGCATGCAGGAATCCCTTACTGCAACTTCTAGCACCAAAATGAGATCTGTATAGTATTTACACATTCTTACCATGCCTATAAATATGTATTTGTGCATATATATATATATATATATATATATATATATATATCCATAGTTCTTGCTTATTACTTCCTTCACCTAGAAGACTATGTAATTTGCTCAAGATCTATTTCCAGATAATTTTTGCTTTTTATAAAATCATCTCTTCTTCTCCAATCCCCTTGATAGTTATCTTACCCAGACTTTCTCTGAATACTGAAGAAAAAAATAATGTTTTGTAATATTTTCCAATTTGTTTCACATAAGGGCATGAATATGTTATTTCCTAGAATAATGTACAGCCAACTCAACAAGCATTTTTAACATTGAAGAACCAAATGCCAAATGCAGCAGAAAATATGCAAACCTATCATTTTTGGTGCTGTGACCTGGAACAGTGAATAGTGTAGCTCCTGTGGCATGCCCTGCCCTGGTTTTGAGCTCCCTCACTGAACCACCTTCTGCTTCTGCTTTTGCCTCTGCCACCTGCCTTTGCTAGCTTGCATCCAACACTGGCCAATTCACACAGATGAGCCCCAACACTCATCTCCAGGAATTTTGTCTCCTATCTTCCTCTCATCTTGAAAATCATGAGCACACTTTGGGTTCCCCACTCGTCTTCCTTGGCCATCTGGTCTCCAGCTCCCTGCTTTTTCTTTTTTTTTTTTTTTAATCTTATCTTTTTTTTTTTTTTTTTTTTTTTTTTTTTTTTTTTTTTTTTTTTTTTTTTTTTTTTTTTTTTCTTGTTTCAGAACCCCCGTCTGTTTATTCACTCATTTTTATGGCCGGCTCAACCCACCCCAAGGGTGGGGCTGGCGCAGCATGTGGTGCCGGGGATCGAACCGCGGTCCCTGAAGCCGCCCAAGGTTTCCCAAGCAGGCGCTTTAGACCACTGAGCCATCCCACCGGGCCCTCCCTGCTTTTTCAACTGATGACTGATAAAGTGGGTGACAGCGCTCTCTCATACTCATTCCAGGGAAAAAGTGACATTGGGCTTTTGCCCTAATCTTTGACCCACCTTTTAATTTGGTCACTTTGGGAAATATTGCTTCCCACCAAACAAAACACAGTCTGCTGGACGGTCTCTTACAGAATCTCAGCGCTCTGAGACTTTGAGGCTATCTCAAACCCAAATGCTTAATTTTTACTGTCAGACCACTTGGCCACAATATAAGCTAGATGGTAAAACCCAGTGGCCTATAAAAAAACTTCTGACCCACTAATTCTCCATAGTTTTAAAAAAAACTTCTGTTGCCACACTGGAAAAATGGCAGCTTTTTTTATATTAATCTGGCTTTAATTTTTATGCCTCATGGTTAAACTTTTCTGCTAGGTGGTTAAGGCTAACTTAAAGCAAGAGCTATGTAACAAAACCTGTAACTTTTCTATCCAATAATGGCACTCAAGTCCCCTCAGGATTTACCTTCAAACCATGTACAGCATTTTGTAGAACTTTTGTCAGTGTCAGGCATCTGGATGAGTCATGGCCATTGCTTGACCAGTTTGCTTTCTGTGAAAGCCTGAGAGAATGTTTTCTCTGTAGGTGACTCTCCTTAGGCACACTATACATCATCAATTCCTTTCCTCTGTGGCCCATAATCTCCTCGAACAGAAAATTTGGAACACCACATGACAGCAGCAAAACCATCAACTTATATACACACAGGATGAATTAGACAATGGTCCTAAGAATCTCCAACAGGTTTTTGAAACTGAGGATAGCAATGTGTAATACTAAAGTCATGTTTGTGTGGAGGACCATCTGAGCAGCTCTCCTTGAAAGAAAAGCAACTGTCTCCATTTTGACTGAGCCTGACCCTATTCCCTTGCATCAAAATGTACAGAACTGGCTAGGACTTCTCATTATCATCTCAAATGGTCTTAAGCAGTGTGTATTGGTCTAGCCAAGGTGTTGGGGGTAATTTTTGAAGATGGCATGCATGTTTCCCTGAAAACAGGATGAAGAGTCAATGCTCCACAGTGTCAGCTGGGATTGAGCCTTGAGATAGAGGCAATGACTTCCTGGGGCTTGAAAGATTACACATCAGAGCTGAAGCGCCAGACCCCCAAAATATTAGATACCATCTCACTAGCATAATGCAAATTACTTCCTTTGCATATCTCTGAATATGGCAGAGGTGAATGCAAGCCTCCTACTTAGCCCAGCTCACAGTGTTCACCTTCTTCCCACAATTCCCTTCATTGCTGACCTTCTTCCCACAATTCCCTTTCTTAAGCCACTCCCTCTTCCCCAATGAATAAAACCCAAGTGCAGCCCTGGGTCGCTCTCTTGATTCTGGAAAGCCATCTTCATGGCTGGACTTAGGGTCCCTTGGCTCCCCAAGAAATATATATATATGTCTTAGTGTCTTTGTTATCGCCGTGGGTTGCTCTGGGAGTGGTAGATTGGAATTAACTTGGTGGAATTCCAGTAACATGGTTTTAGGATTGTAATTCTTAGGCTGAGACGAGAACCAAGAAGGGACTCCGATAGTTTGGAATGCCTGTCATTCCAGTCTTTTAGATGTGTGCTTCTAGTGTCATATCAATTATTGCTATACTCTCTCTGAAGTAAATGTTTTCTGTTGTTATTGTTGCTTGTTTTGTTTTGTTTTGTTTTTAAAGAGGGTAATAAAAGAAAATAAGAAACAAGGAAAAATGTCATAGGATTGACCTACTACAATTTTGTATATGGTTAGATTACTAAATTTCTGCATAAAAATGTGTAGCTTTTTTCATCACATTCTATAGGGATTTATTAGAATATCAATGATTGATGGAAAATTCCAGTTCCATGTTGTCTAAGGTACTTGATATACAGAAAGACAGTGATGCTAAGCTCAAGTCTCTATGTTATATGGTAAGAGTGTCACTAAGCTTCTCTTTCTGGAGGGTTAACAACTTAAGTTTACAGACCAAAAATTAGAGACAAAGAAGAGCTATAAGGATAGCCAATATTTTAGCCCTAGCCCTTCTAGGTCATTGAGGACTAACGACATAAGAGAACCTGTACTTTTTTTTTTTTAGGCCATGTCGCTCCCACCCTCCCTCTCCTCCCTTATTTGACCCTCCCTCCCTCAACATCTTTCCACAACATCTCTCCACAGTGGCTTAAACCAAGTTCCATTGCCCTGCCTGACAGTCTCTCGGTCAGATCAGATTACCCTGCACCCTGACCTGTAGAACCAGCCGCAGGAGCCCTCCCACCCCTGCACCCCTAGCCTGTGCCGCTGCCACCACAACCACTGGCTCTGCCTCAGTCACAGCCCTGCTCTTTAGTTCACTCTCTAACCTTGTTTAACTTTCAGAAACTACAGAGATGCCTCTTTGCTTCTTCATCTGTCAGTCGTCTACATTCCTCACATTCCTTGCCAAATCCCCACCAATTTACAATGCAATTACAGGCTTTTTCCTCCAAAATCTCATTCCAAAAAAAAAAAAAAAAAAAACCTAATAACTCTCATTTTTCCCCAACAGTGTGTGTTCCTCCCTCTGCTATCCATCAAGCTAAAGACAACAGCCCACTGCCCTTTCCAGTCGGGCCTGATGCTTACCTTCTTTTCTCCTTATTGACCCCATCCCCCCACCTCTACCAGTCACCTGTGTAGGTGGCCTCCTGGTTCCAGGACTTATATCTTGTCAATGCTCCTCTATTGTACTGTACCTAATCTTTATCTTCTGCTCAGTTTGCTTGCTCTCACTCAAATCTGATATACCACATTAGACTGAAACATATATATATTTTTTAATAAGTGGGTTTTATTTTTACCTTTTTTCCAAATTTCTCTTCTAAAAGATCTCTTCCACTGACTTACAAAAGTTCTGACTAGTCTCTTGTAACTACAAACTTAAAAAGATCATCATAATTTAGCTTGACCAAAAGTATATTTGTTTGAGTGCACCCTCATTTTATAAAGATGTCCGTTGGCAAGCCCAAGGGCCTGAGCTCAATCCCCAGTGCCGCCAAAAAAAAATAAATAAATAAAAAAATAAAATAAAATAAAGATGTCCGTGTGTCCTGTATGTACTTGTTTGTTTTTATGTCACTCTACTGTTCCTTTTTTATTTGAGCTCTAAAATACAGACTTAAAAGCATGCTTTCTCCTAGTTGGTCTAGGCATATCAAAATTAATTTATAATTAAATATAAACCATTAAAATGAGGAAAGATTATTGGACAGGACTCTTAATTGATAGGGGGTAGCTAACCTTCATTCATCAATGGAGAGCACCCAATAATCTTAAAAGACTCCTGTAATAATTTGGTCATTGGTTAAAAGACAATGTTTTTTCAAAAATTAAAATAAGGTTTTCTCATAAAAGACGTTCAATATATTAAACATATTCATGCCTTCCAAATATACTATATGCTACAATATAAGTTTTCTTTCAGATTTAAAGATATACCTTTCTCTTGTGCTCCAGGTATTTAGAATAAGAGGTTGATGTCCAGCAAACATGAGATCATCAGCCAAATAATAATTTTCTTACTGTTTATATCCTATGTATATACTGTTACATTTAGAGAGGCAGGTCCCCATTAAGCCAACATGAGGTCATGAGCCAAATAATAATTTTCTAACTGAAACTTATGTGATATGTATCCTAGGTACATTAGAGATGCAAAAACATGATAGGTTCTAGCCCTAGTATGAACTGCTGAATCATTATGGTGGTCATCTAACATAGCTGAAGACCTTAAAACAACAGCTTATCTTCCCCAAAACCACCTCTCCCTTCTTCTCCAACTCATCCCAGGGTGCAATTTCCTTCCACCTGTCTCACCACCTCAGAGAAGGCCACAGTCAGCTCCTCAGGTAAATCTAAACATCCTCCTCAAGCCCCACCCCTGACAAAAGGCCATAAAAGCTTCAGTCTCATTTCAGAGAATTCCTTATCTTCCCCAAATTCTTTTTGTGTCTTCCAAGAAAATAAAGCCCTTTTCCCTTTTTCTTTCTGCCTGTTTCTCTGCTGTGACACCGTGGAAAACCTATCAAAACAAGGATTTCATATGACTTTTGTTTGTTTGTTTTTGTTTTTGTTTTTTTCTTGTTTCAGAACTTTTGTTTGTTTATTCACTCATTTTTATGGCCAGGTCAGCCAGCCCTGAGGGCAGGGCTGGCGCAGCATGTGGTGCCAGGGATAGAACCGCGGTCCCTGAAGCCACCCAAGCTTTCCCAAGCAGGCGCTTTAGACCACTGAGCCATCCTGCCGGGCCCCATTATATGACTTTTATGCTACACTGCTATGTATGACTATTGATGTCAAATGATCTCTACAAAATTATATATAACTGTTGTCCATTAACATTCTACAGCGGGGGACTGGTGAGATAGCTCAGTAGAATAAGTTCTTGCCTGGCAAGTACAAGGGCCTGAGTTCAATCCCCGGTTCCAAAAGAATAAAAAAGACATTCTACAGGGATTTAACTGCTAAAATGTCCATGGTTGATAAGAAATAATAGTCCTCTGGTCACATTTTATATTTCAAGGGACTTGCCACTCAGATAAAATTCTAATAATCTAGTGTATTGCTCCAAAATAAATATACTCCTGGTTCTGGGGGGAAAAAACTAAATATACTAATGTAGATACAAATTCTCCAAAAAAAATTGTTATTGATTCCTATTTTATATTCCTATTTGTTCCTGACATTCACGCCAAGCTAAAAAGACAAACCTTGGCCTTCAAACTCCACGGGAAAACTTACTTAATCTAACTTTCCATGTCTTCAAAAATAGAGACCAAAATTAACTATACACACTAGCAACTTTTGGCTGCGACACTCAGGACTCCCACCAAAGCAAGACTTTGACAAGGTAGCCAGGTATAGTGGCACACGCCTGTAATTCCAGCACTCGGGAGGCTGAGGCAGGAGGATTGGTGCGAGTTCAAGACCAGCCTGGGCTACAAAAGTGAGCTCAAGGCTAGCCTACACTTCAGACAAGACCCTGTCTCAAAAAAGAAAAAAAAAAGACTTTGACAATGTAATGCTGAGCCTAAACAATGCTGTCACCCAAGCCAGGTACAGTGAAGAAGGACACTGGGCATGAGCTTGCCCCAATTTATAGTCATCACTAGGCCATCTACAAGCTCAAGAGTCTCTAGAAATGCAACTGCCCTGTCTGCCAGAGAGCAAGCAAGTCATCCAATTCTCTGACCTCACACAAAACCTCACTACAGCCAGATCCATATACTAACCCTGCTTGGTCTTACCTCTGAAGAGCAGCAACAGAGCTTGTGTTCCATGGCCTACATCAAGGCACCTTTGTCAAGAGTACCAAGTCTCACTGGACATCTCAGGTAATAACAAAACAACAACAACAAAAACTCTTTTATTGCTGATGCAGAGACCACATATAGTGTTCCTGAGTTCTAAAATCATTATATTAGCCTTACAGTCTCCATAGTGGGTGTTGATGGCTGACCTACATGACCCCTTCAGACATGCCCATTGCTTACTGACCCCAAATACTGTTCTTCACTCATAATTTCCTTGTAATCACAACATGTCCTGTACCTCTCATGTGGAGAAACCTCCTCCAAAAACTCCACTTCTCCCTCACCTCTTTCTCCCCATCCCACAGTGTACATCCTACAAACTCAACCTCAATGTACAGCCAGTTCCTCCTCCCTCTTCCCTTACTGACCATGTACTCTGAGACACTTCCAGTCCCACTCATGCCACATACACTGTTCCTAGACTAGTGTGCCTCAAAGATCCTACAGTGTTTTTCTATATTTTCCAATACCTAATAGCTTCTAAACATCAAAAGAGACTCGAGCCCATCATTCTGACTTCCTACCAATAGTTTTCTTAAAACTGCCCAGTTGCCATGATATCCCCACTCTTTCTGTACTCAAACCCAATGGCTCCTATCGTTTAGTTCAAGATCTCAAAATTATTAATAATGTGGTTCCTCCTTTTCATCCAGCGGTACAAAACTCCTGTACAATGCTCTTTCATATCCCTCATTCCACTACTTCCTTTACTGTCCTAGGCCTTAAAGATGTCTTCTTCACCATTCCCTTACACCCAGATTACCAGGACTCTTTTGCCTTCTCATGGACTGACCCAGAGACTTTCTAATATCAACAGCTCAGATAGACAGTCCTGCCTCAAGGATTCAGAGATAGTCCTCACTTTTTTAGCCACGCTCTTGCAGCTGATCTCTAGACCCTTGATCTCTAGCCCAGCACCTCCTTCAGTATATCAAGGACATCCTCCTCTCCTGCCCCTCTCATGCCCTAGCCCTAAAACACACAGCAACTCTTCTCAATTTTGTCAGGATGAGGTTACAGTATTTCTCCCCCCAACGTGTAGATAGCTTCGCCAAAAGTCAAATATCTAAGAATCACCCTCACTCCCATGACTCTTGTAGTCACTGCTGACCACCAATCCCTTCTTCATGACCTTCAGGTGCCCACCACAAAATAACAGGCGTTATCTTTCCTTTGTTTGCCTAATTTCTTCTGCTTCTGGGTTCCTAAATTGCACAATCTCTATGAAACATCAAAATATTCCGTGTTAGAGCCCTGTGACCCTGCTGCTCCTATACATCCCTCTTTCACAAGCTACAACAGGCTCTTGTCAGGGCCCCAGCTCTCTCTTTACTCATCCCAACTCAGCCTTTCACCCTCTATACTTCTTTTCAAGGCCACAGTACAGTGGGCATACTATGACCTAAAAAGAGACCATCTTTTCAGGCAGTAGTTTACCTTTCTAAACAACTATAGACAACCAACACTGTTGGTAAATAGACTCCATGTCTCTGCGCACTCACAGCGGTTGCCACACTCGCACAAGATACAAGAAGTTAACTTTAAGACAATCTATCACGGTCCACTCATGTAGAGATAGGAAATTAGCATCTTAAGAATCTACGAATAATAAATAAAGCTCAGGGACAGTTTGTAGTGGGTAAACTGGGATTCAAGGAGGCAGATAACAGCTTATCCTGATGGGTCCTTGCTAGTTGTCTCCTCCCTTGTTTGGAATGTTAATGGTTGTCTCTTGCTTGGAATCTTGTCAATTAGCATTTGTGTTAGCCTAACATTGGGCAAATGGAGGTCAGAGATTGTAGCACCTCTTTACTAATTATACCCCTGAGAATATTCCTTGGCCCTAAATAAAATGAGATATTTCTCAAGGTCAGGGCTCACTTCAAGAGAGACAAATCTCAGTGAGACCTCTGAGCTGAATTCATCAGGTCTTCTTGTCTTTTCTTTCAGCACCAATACATAACGACCCACAACACACTCACCCATCACCTTACGGAGCTCATCACACATAAGACAATTCGCGCCCTAATGACTCCTCATATATAGCAAATCCACTTAATGTTCACAGAGGATCCTTCTCTCACTATTCCTACCTGTAGCCCTCTCGATGCCACCACCTTCTAAACCTCTGATGAGGTCCTTCAATACAGTTGTGTTGAGGCCCTACAGATGTCCCTGACTCCCTTTCCTCACATTGATATCTAAAACTAAAGATGGATACTCCTCCTCTTCAATATGGTCATGGTGAAATGACACAGATTATAGCACCCCTCTCACCTCCTGTCCCATGTCCTTTAATCATGGTGACATGTACTCAAAACTTGCTGTCTTTTTAAACTTTTTCAAAGCTCCTTCAGTCTCTGATGTGAGCCATCACTAACAATAAACTTCTAGTCCTAGCTAAGATACCTGGCACTAACTTCTACATGGGTGTGAACTGTCATCCTGTCAACTCCCCTTACCCTCAAGAGCATACCCCAGTTCAGCAGGAAGCACTCTAAGAGACACATTGCCCCTTATATAACAACCAAAAGACGGGACTGATAGGTTCTGGCCCTAGTATAAATTGCTGAATCAATATGATGGTCATCTAATATAGCTGAAGCCATTAAAACAACATCTTATCTTCCCAAAGACCACCTCCCTCTTCTTCTCCAACTCAGCCCAGGGTGCAATTTCCTTTCATCTTCCCTGTAACCTCAAGGAAGGCCCCAATCAGCTCCTCAGCTACATATAAACATCCCCCTCAGAGCCCATCCCTGGCAAAAGGCCATAAAAACCTCAGCTCCCCTTTTTCTAATCCAGAGAATTCCTTAATCTTACCAAATTCTCTCTATCTTCTCCAGCCCCTTTCCATTTTTTCCTTCTGCCTGTTTCTCTGCTGCGACATCATGGAAAACCTATCAGTCATTGTCTGTCAGCAGGCTGTGTTAGTACAACAAAGATTATGTTCACTGAACATGGTACTAGCAACTCTGAGAATTCCACTAAATACTGAGTTTGCATACACTGCTTATTCTTAGCTGAATCTTTTAAACATTCAGGTTTTATGATAGAAAATTATTTCACTGGTCCATCTAATTGGTCTATCAAGGTTTAATTATCCAACATACAAAGAACAGTTGTCAGCCACACTGAGGCTCACATTTTACTTGGCCTTCATCTTGTTCAGGACTTTGAAGAATAAAACTTAAAATTTTTAAAAACAACATCTTCCTGAGCAGAACGAAGAAGAGCATAGACTAAGGCTCTGTCTTTTAGGCCCCACTGATACTCAACAATCAACAACTCAACAATTCTATTGCCTGACTTAAAGGAAAAATGTTAGTGTGACGTTGAGGAACCTTAAACACTCAGCCCCCTCTCTTTGCTACATCAAAGCGCAGAACATCACAGCAATCTTCCTGTCAGGTGTCCCAAGAGGTAAATAATTGTACCATAGTCACCAAACCAAACTCCAACCATCCACACATAGGCACGCACACACCCAGCTATGTACATTCTAGAGGCATCAACACCATCCAAGGACTTCATCCCTAACAACACGGTGCTGCAGACTTACCTAGCCTTTGTCCACAGGATTTCACAGACCATTTACTGCAGAGCTGCTTTTCTATCCATTGGGAAGAAACATACTTAACATAAAGCTTTAAGCATTAAATCCTCACATTCTAGGAGGGCATGACAATGCACTCCTATAATCCCAACTATTTGCTTGGGAGGCTGAGGCAGGAACACTACAAATCTGAGACCAGCCTGAGCTATGTAGTGAGACCTTATCTCAAAAACAAATCTCCATATTCTTTCCTTATGAGGGACAGAAATAAGAACTGTCCTGTTTGTTTCATTGTTGCTAAATTACCCTTTTTAATTCTTTTTTTTTTTTTTTTTTTTCTTTCAGCAAAGGAAGAGTTACAAATAATCTTTGAAAAAAACTAAAATTTTTAATTTTAGTAAATCCTGGATGTTTTCTAGGGACAGGGAAACTTTTTTTTTTTTTTTAATTTTTTATTTTATTTATTTATTTTTTTCTTGTTTCAGAACCTTAGTTTGTTTAGTCACTAATTTTTATGGCTGGCTCAGCCCACCCCAAGGGCAGGGCTGGCGCAGCATGTGGTGCCAGGGATGGAACCGCGGTCCCTGAAGCCGCCCAAGCTTTCCCAAGCAGGCGCTCTAGACCAGTGAGCCATCCTGCCGGCCC